>LOEQ01000229.1:84084-95035 GCA_001685075.1 Bramus lutescens | reverse complement strand
CCCCACGGCCCCACGCCACGGGCCTTTGGCAGGCAGAGAGGCCTCAATGAAATTTGACAGGGTAATCTGCACGTCACTCACCTGTCTCCTCCCGAAGGGAGGCCGTGGCGTATAAGCACCACCCCCTTTCCCCGCCCTACTCGCTTAACCAACAGGAATCCCGGGTCTTTCCATTGGCGGAACGTCAGAGAGACGGTGATTTTGATTGGCCATCTTTCAGAAGGTGGAGCCAAAGCAGCCCTAGTAGAAGTTGAATGGTGAAAAAAGAGGTCAATCAAACACAGAGTCCCGCCTTCTAAGATTGGCGGGTAACCTAGCAACACGGGTGTCGCCGAGATGGTTAACTGTGGGCAGGAAAACTTACAATTTGAGGAGCTGGTGAGTGACAGCGGGGAAGCCCCGGAGCTGCGTGCGGTGTGCGCTACATGGGCGCGCTGTTCAGTGACTCCCCTCCAAGGGGTCCGCGCCCCACTGCCCGCCCGTTTAGCTCCAGGGCCTCACTACCCTACCCTGCCTCGGTCCAGACCTTAAGGCCTCCTGCAAGGACCACTGACATCCTCGTTTTGGTAGTCCTTTCTGCTGTCCTGTCCACCTGTCTTTCATGGCTCCGTCCCTCATCCCTCAGTGGTACCATTTATGTAGACATCCGATTGAAACTTAGTTGAAGGAAGAAGGTGAGTTGGTCTGTTAGGCACCCACTGTCCACTCTAGGGACCCCTATGTTCCAAGGTGAGCTTGCTCGGTGCAGATCCCACTTTAGTGTATGTTGTTTTGTGTTTAAGAAAGGGTCTCTCTGTGTAGCGCTGGTTGGCCTGGGACTCACAGAGATCTGCCTGCCTCTGCCTCTGAGGACACCACCGCACCTAGCCAAATTAGCTTTTTTTTAATTGTTATTTGTTTGTTGAAGATTTGCGATTTGCTTTTTGCTTTTATTATTTTGATCACTATGTGTGTTTAGGTGGAGTGCGTGCCTGTGGGTCCAGAAAAGGGGCTTGGATTCCCTTGAGCCTTGAACTGAAGTTATTGGCGGGTAGTTGTGAGCTGACAGGCATAAGTGCTGTGGACTAAACTCAGGTCCTCTGAAAGAGCCAGGCACACTCTTTAAAAAAAAAAAAAAACTTAAAGATTTGTTTATTTTTATTGTATGTGTATGTGTGAGGCCTACATGTATGTATGTACACAACATGTGTGCTGTGTGCCGTAACTGAGGAGGCCAGAAGTGGGCAATGGATCCGCTGGAGCTGGAGTGACAGGTGGTTGTGAGCCACTATGTGCAGGCTAGGAACTGAGCCTGGGTCCTCTGCAAGAGCAGCCAGTGCCATTAGACCCCAAGCTATCTCTCCACCCTGGTTATTTTGATTGCACACAGAATTTTGCCTTTGATGTTAAATTTAAAATTTCGCTCATATATTTAAGACGTGAATTCCTTGTGCGTTCTGGCAAGGAAGAAGAATTTCTTGGGAAGATTGAATGCGATGAGGCAATGAAGAGTTGCCATGGGCACAGCCACACAGTGACTGCTCAGCTAACTGCGGATTCCCCGACATGACTCATTCTACCGTAACTCTTTCCGTCAAAACATTTCCAAGGACATTTTCTTGGCCCATAGCAAAAAACTCGCATATTTAACATGGGTTTATTGAGTGCTTGCTGTGGATAGTGGAGGCAACCTGAGCGGCAGGAAAATGCTGTCTTTTGAAGTGGGGGGCTGTAGAGATGTCTTGTTCATTAAGCGCACACACTACTTTTTGCAGAGGAGCCTCAGGTCCCAACACCCACATCAAGTGGATCACAACTACCTGCAACTCCACTTCCAGGTGATCCAGCATCTTCCCTCTTCAGGCCCTACAGGCACCTGCCCTCATATGCACATACCCCCGCCACACATGTTTTTCTTTGAAGTCCTAGTTAGTGTTCTTAGAATTAAAAGTGATTAAAAATCAATAACATTTGAAACAGAGCATCAGAGGAAAGTATCTTTGGACCTCAGCTGTTATTACAGCAACGAGGTTAGATTCTATAGCCAAGGAAAATATTTTAACCCTAATGCTTTCAAATGCAGGTGACGTTTTTCTTTTAGTTGACAAAGAAATGCATTTTTCTTCTAAAATTTCTTAGCACACATTTAATTATGAAAGAATAATGCAGGCTTGGGCTGGAGAGATGGCTCAGTGGTTAAGAGCACTGGCTGCTCTTCCAGAGGACCCCAGTACACTACCTAGTACCCACATGGCAGCTCACAACTGTCTGTAACTCCTGTTCCAGGGGATCCGACACCTTCATACAGACATACATGCAGGCAAAACCCCGATGAACATAAAATAAACTTGAATAATTAAAAAAAAGAATAATGCAAGCTCAAGATGCAGTTTGGGTGGCACTGGGTGTGCTGAACATATGAGGCCTTAAGTTTTTTCTTTGTTTTTTGTTCTGATTTTTTTCTTTTCTTTCTTTCTTTTTTTCCTTAAGTTTAATTTCCAGCATCAAAACTCCAGGCAAACACAAAATCTGTGCTTCCTACATGTGTTAATTATATTGATCTTTTACACTCTGGTAATTGATATTTTTTAAAGATGAATGGTTTTATTTTTATTCTGTGTATCACACCTGCTTTTACATTGGTGTTAGAGAACTTCAGATTTGAGCAGCAAGTATTTTACAGACTGAGCCATCTTTCTAGACTGTATTTTGTTTGTGTGTGTGTGTGTGTTTTGAGACAGGGTTTCTCTGTGTAGCCCTGGCTGTCCTGGAACTCGCTCTGTAGACCAGGATGGCCTCGAACTCACAGAGATCTGCCTACCTCTGCCTTCCAAGTGCTGAGATTAAAGGTGTGCGCCACCACACCCCACCCTACCCCAGCTTCTGGCCTATATTTTAAATTCTATTTCATTTACTTAGTGTGTTTGTGTGTGTGCATGTACATGTGGACGTGTGTGTGCCTGTGTGTTAGTGCTGTGATAGAACTCACACATGCTAAACAGATGCACCACTCTTTTTGAAACACCACAATAATTCACTGTGCAGTCATGTGTGACCAGAAGTGCGCATCTTTAAAGCGTACCGTGACCAAGAAAGGAATTCAAAACATCTGACATGGAAGCCAAAAGAGGATTGTGTCCTCTAATTCTCCGACTGTTCCTTCGAGGCAGGGTTTTTCTCTGAACCTGGGGCTTAACGCCCCCAGCATCTTCCTGCCTCTGCACCTGCTCTGTTCTGTCTATAGAATGATGTGTCATAATCATACGTTAGGGTTTCTTTCTTTCTAGGTTTGTTTTCTTTTTAATGTATAGAATTGTTTTGCCTGAATGTTATGTACATCGTGTGCAGTACTACCAGAGGCCTGAAGAGGGCACCAGATCCCTTGGAACAATGGCTATGCGTGACTATATGAGCCTCCGCCAAACCCTGGTCCTCTGCAAAGGCAACAGGTGCCACCTCTGTAGCTCTCACCTGTCATTTCAGTGTTAGTAATAAAAATCACAAAAGCTGGACATGTTTGGCAGTATTATGTTCACACACAGTATTGTGTTCAGAGTTCTGTAAAGTCCCCTGTCAGTCCCCATTTTACAGGGGGGCTGCCAAACCTTAGAGAGGTTGGTTAGCTTATCCAAACACATATGGCTGGGTGGGAGCCACAGGGACTGGGCTCCAAGTGAATTTGATTACTACACAGTGAGCCCCTGGCTTTCCTTTTCACTTTGGAGCCTATAGAAGGTCAGGTGACCATGCCAAGTTCTGTCTCAAGCTGCAGAAGGAAGGTTGACCACAGCAAACAGCAATGTGAACATCTGTCCCCAGTTGCGACTGGCCACTGACCTGTCTCTGAAAACATCTGTCCCCAGTTGCGACTGGCCACTGACCTGTCTCTGAAGCACCAGCCGTCTCTGGCCACAGCTGAGATCNATCCTACCTACTGGCAGGTCTACCTCCAGCTTCATTGCCACAGCCCATCCCAGGGGCCTTCAGAACCAAATATAATCTACAAAATGCAGTCTCCAGCTACTTGGGAGGCTAAGGCAGGGCATCATGCGGTCAAGGCCAGACCGGGCAATTAGTGAGATCCCATCAAGCAAACAAAAATCAAACCTGATGACATTGTTGTCTGGCTCTAATGAAGGACATGATCTGGCTTGTGAATTCAGTACTGCATCTGCATCATCCTGCAGGAAGTGGTGAGAAGGCGGGGCCATCGTCTCCTCCTTCATCAGCACCCGTGTGTTTACTGAGCATCTACCATGTGATAGTTGCTTAGGACAAAAGTTTTCTTCTGCTACTAATTATTATTATTGTGTGTGTGTGCATGATGCATGTGTGTGAGTGCTGCCATGCCACTGCACGCGTGTGGAGGTCAAGGACAGCTCTCAGAAGTTGGTTTTCTCTTCACAGCATAGGTTCCAGGGATTGAGCTCAGGTCCTCAGCTTTGGTAGCAAGTGTCTTTACCCCCTGACCTATCTCACCAGCCATGGATGGAAGTTTTTGTCATGACTTGACTAGACTCCTGTACCACTCTAAACTCCCTTTCTTGTCTGTGAAATGGCCTTGTAGGGCTATGAGGACCAAAGGAACTCATCCATAGAAAGTACTCACTGGTTTTTGTTTTGTTTTGGTTTGGTTTTTTGAGACATAGTCTCCCTATGTAGCTCAGGATGGCCTTCAACTCACTGTGTAGCCCAGGATGGTCATGAACTTCTGATCCCCCTGCCCCCATCTCCAGAGAGCTGGGACCATGGGTGTATTTAGAAGAGTTGGGCACATAGAGGTAAGTTCTAACACTGGCAACTGTTACAAAAAGGAGCCTTAAACCAAGACACCTTTCCCCTACCTTCCCACAGCCAGCACTGGGTCTGTGAAGTAGTCACAGGTTTCTTTCGTCTTCTGTGTGTGTGTTGGGGCTGGTGGGGGGGAGCGAGCGCAGTAATAAATCTCCAACATGCCTATTTGAATGAAGCGGGGGCACATTTGCATGATAAAGATAAATCGATAGAATTCATGACAATGAAAGCCTGGTGCTTCTGCAGCCCTGCTTGACTCTCAGGGCAGGAATCTTAAAAGGGGGAGGCTGGGTTGACTGACAATGATTTCAATATGAAGGTTGGTGGCATCAAAAAGGACACGGAACACTCATTAGAATTCAAGGAAAAGATGCTCGGGTAATTTTCGCTGGCGTCATCATTCACCCCTTTCCCCACACCTTCCCCGTCCCCTGTTCACCCAAATGAGCTGTCAGGAACTGATGGGCATCTTGGTAATCAGAGAAAACAAGCTTGCCCTTTCAAGCAAAAGAGGCGATTTGACTGAGAGCAAATTGGGAGCATTCCCGTCTGAGTTTCCAGCCTTTGTCTCCCAGGAAACCTGGGTGTTTTGACTGATGCCTGGAGAACTCTGAGGACTGCGTGGAAAAGTGTGTCCTGTCCATCCAACACTTCCATCATTCATCCTGTGGCCTCGGGGCAGGTACCCTTCATCCTCAGAGGGCCCAAACCACTCTATAGTCAGGAAAAGGCTCCTGGGGAACTCATTGTGCAGGTGAGAGAGCAGGAAGTGGGAATGAGGCCCAAGGAAGCAGGATGGCACCCCCTTGGGCTGGGTCTGCAGCCTTGAAGAGGTTCTGAGTCTGGCCCAGGAGCCTCCCGTCCTTCACAGCAGATCTGGTGCCTCTCTTCTCTGCCTTCCACATACTGGAGACTTATCCAGTTGCTTAGCTGTCTGCGGTTTGAGGAGCTAAAGATAGTCTTCTGTGGCTCTGCGTAGCACTTCATCCTCCTCCATCTTTCTCTGGGTCCCTGTGACTGTCATCATCAGCTCCTACGCTGTTTGACCACCTAAGGCTCTTTGATTGAATGTTTGATCAGCTGAGCCTCTCTGACCACAAACAACAGAAGCCAAGAAAGTCCCTTGTCACCTTCAGCATCTGGATTAGTAGGTCTTCAGGAAGGAGCCTGGAGCTTGGCACTTCCTATCCCTGTGGGTTCCCCTCAGTCAGAGTCCCTGCTCCTCAGCGGACAGGTCTGTTTGATGGATAGTCCCACCAAGACTACTATGTTAGTTGGCTCTCTCCATGGCAAAGTCCCTGAGGTGAATGACTTATAATGCTGGTCTGGGCTGTGGCTGGTGGCTCTGCTGTTTAGGGAGGCTGTGGTGGGACCGTGCATCAGATCATAGCAGAGCCCATGAGAAAGGAGCTGCTCACTTCCAGATAGTTTGGAGAGAGAGAGAGGAAAGGGGAAAGGGAGAACGAGACAGAGGGACAGTGTGAGTGTCCCCTTCAAGGGTACAGCCCTAGTCACCAAAGAACTTTGCTCCATCCAGGTGTGATAGATATGGTTACCCAGGCCTTTTAATCCCAATACTCAGGAACCAGAGGCAGAAGCAGGAGGATCTCTGTGAGTTCAGGGCCAGTTTGGTCCACATAGTGACTTTTAGGCCAGCCAGGGCTACATAGTAAGACTCTGTCTCAACATTCACCCACCCCCCAAAAAAGAAAACCCCAACAACCTCCCCTCCAGGCCCCACCTCTTTTTTTTTTTCTCCCTAAGACAAGGTTTCTCTCTTTGGAAGAGTCTTAGCTTTGGAGCCTGTCCTAGAGCTTGCTCTGTAGACCAGGCTGGCCTCGAATTTACAGAGACCTGCCTGCCTCTTCCTCACAAGTGCGCCACCACTGCCGTACCTCTTAAAGGAAGGTTCCATCACCTCTGACAGCTGTGGCCACATGGGCTGGGGACCAGCGCTTTAATACATAAACCTGTGGGGTTCTGTGCAAACCACAGCAAATGCTTATGATGGGGGAGAGACTGTTTTTCTGAGGGAAACCTGGGTGTCTTTACTTGACAAGGACACGGACTTGAGCAGACAGAGACATTACTGCCACTGTCCCCTACCAGAGAAGTCGTGGAGTCCTAGAGTGAGTCTCTGTCCTCCCCTCCACATACACTCCCCAGGCTTCCCTAGTCAGCAAAAACAAACCCGACAAGCCCTTGCTTCTGTTGGCAGGCACTTCTTTGCAGAAGGGAAAGATGGTGAACAATTAGTCAGGTCCATGTGGGGACATCAGAGCTGGTCAGCAGGGCACGGGGCATGAAGAAGGGTCAGACTGAACATGGAGATGTCATACATGACATCGTGGTGTTCCAGACTCACACTTCGGTTTCCCTCAGCCTACAATGTAATATTAGCTGTTTGTTGAAGACTGGCCATGTCCCGTTGAACCCAAGGATTCCTGCCTTACAGCAAAGGGAGCCAGGCCCCGCCCCTAGCAAGGACTGGAATCCAAGTGGGGCTGCTGCAAGTTCCTGCCACAGCCACTGTGCTACCAAAGCCACAGGAATTTTTGCTTTGTTTTGTTCGAGACAGGGTCTCACTATGTGGCCCTGGCTGTCCTGAACTCACTCTGTCGACCATGCTGGCCTCAAACTCAGAGATCTGCTTGTTTGCATCTGCCTTCTGATTGCTGGGGTTAAAGGTGTGTGCCACCACAACCAGCTTGCCAATGAAATATTTCTGATGTCGCCACAGTTTTCTGAGGCAGTTGTTCAGACAAACCTTCTACCTTGTGATGTAAATATCTGATATGCGGGGTACCTGATATGCAAACCCATGGTCCAGGACATGGATTGATTTGTCAGGAAAATGGAGCTGGCAGGCTGGCCTCTCTCCCTCCTTCCCTTCTTTTCTTCTAAGTGTTGACATTACAGGCCTTCTCTGTCACACCTGGTGAGTTATTTATTTGTTTGTTTGTTTTTATTTTGGTTTTTCGAGAGGGTTTCTCTGTGTAGCCCTGGCTGTCCTAGACCAGTTTGGCCTGAAACTCATAGATCTGCCTGCCTCTACCTCCCGAGTGCTGGGATTAAAGACGTGCGCCACCACCACTGGGTTTAACTTCATTTATTTACTAATTTACTTTTGGAGTTTTGAGAGTGTACTCAGGTAGGCCTTGAACTCTCAGCCATCCACCCTGCTTGCTTTTGCCCCATTGTTGACTGTGAACTGTTCAGCCCTGTCTGTGTCCTGTCTATTCAAGTCCTACTGTGTCCGTGTCCCCTCCTACTCTGTGAGCTGTAGTTCCTTGTCCCAGCCTCCTCTGGATCCTGGGCTACTGATCCGGCACACTGTCACCCAGTGAGTTGATTTCCCACTGCTTTGGGGTCACCATGGGGAGGAAATGCAGGTGGGGGCAGGGCACATTGTCCACGCTCTGCTTTGCTCGGACAGCACTTCCAGCTACCACTCGACTCCTCTGGGGTCTGCTGCCCCTGAGCCCTCCCCTCATATCTTCCCCCTGTGTGGTTCCCTGCTGGGACACTGCTGGGTGACCTCAGCTGCGTAGAGCTGGCCTCTCTCTGTGTCTGCCATGCGGGTAATATGAAGGGCCTCAAAACAGTGACTGTTTCTTGCCTGGTATATATGCCTCCACCATAACCCCTTTACTTCGCTGGCTCAGTCAAGCACCAAGAATCATCACACCGCTAAAAGATAAGCCTGACAGGGTGGTACACACCTGTAATCCTAGCACTTGGGTCAGGGCTAAGGACAGACTAGGCTATAAGAGACCCTATCTCAAAAAACAAACAAGCAAAAACCCAAATCAAAACAAAACCCCCAAAGACCAAAGAGCTGAAAGTAGCTTCCAGGTTCTGTGCAGTGGCTGTCATACCTAACAGCCACTTCTTCCTTTGTAGGGTTGCTGATTGCGAAAGCCAAGAGAGCCTTGAGTTGGCTGACATCTCAGTGCCAGGGTATATAGAGGCAAAGCCAGCTGCTCCAGAGATGGCCTTTGACCTCTTCAGCATGGCCCCTTCCTACAGTGGCCTGGCCATACAGAAAATCCCACTGAGGACAGACATAATCCAAGCTGAGCCCATGAAGACCTTGGTCCCATCCAAATCGAAGCTCAGCACCATTGAGGCCAAGAGAATCATGTCAGTCCTGGATGAGGCCATACAAAAAGTGGGGCTGGTGACCCTGATGTCCTACGTGGAGTCCCACCCAGAGGTTCTGGAGGGAATGTTCCCTGAAGACTTGGTGAGGGCCATAAGAGAGCATTTGGACATTGGCCAGGTCTTGCTGGAGGGCGCCAGCATCCTGCAGGAGAAACAGAAGCAGCTGGACGAAGAGGAGGAAGCTGAGGAAGCCTGGTGCCAGGACCGCCTACTATCCATAGAGCTATGCAGGGCCAGTCTGTGGCCGCTGACGCACCAGTTCCGAGACTCCACCAAGACTATCCTGAGGCTCCTGCTCAACGACTCCCAGATCACCACGCTGCTGCAGATTCAGGCACCAGGCAGAAGCTCGGGGGCCCAGCGCCTCCTGGACAGCCTGGTGGAGGTTCGCGGCTTCCTCTTTGAAAAGCTTCTTACCAGCCCTATGGAGGTGAAGGAGAAGAACCAATTCATACAGGACATCAACCGGAGGAATGAAAGGAACCAAGAAGTCATTGACGCCCTCCAGGCTGAGCTGGCAGAGGTGCTGAAGAATAAGGAGTCAGAGGTATACTTCCCAGCATCCTTCAGGTTATGAGAGGAACTGTGGCCGAGCGCCCAAGCCCTTTGGGACTTGGGTTTTCTCTCATTGATTCAAATAGCTTTCTCTTCAATTACTCTGTAGGGATCATTGCGAGCATTTCACTAGGGCAGCTCACAGGACACGAGGAAGGCATTAGGAATTAGTTGGCTGTTGTTTGGAAGTATGGTGAAGGGTAAGGACGGGGCACTGTGAAGGGCTGGTACGAGAGAATAAGTCGGGCCAGGAGGACCAGGGACGCCACCACTAAGCCAAGAAGGATAAAGAAGGGGGACTGAGCCAGACAGGTGAGGAAGGCTTTTCCAGCCAGGGGTTGGCAAGGTGTCTTTGTCACCAGCTCAGTGAGTTCTTCGTCTTGTGTAGATAGACATCGGACACGTGGGGGAGGGGTTGCAGAGCCGGCTCAGTGGTTAAAAGTGCATACTGTTCACTATCACTATACAGCCTTGGCTGGCCTGGAACTCACAGAGATCCCTTGCCTGTGCCTCCGGAGTGCTGGGATTAAAGGTCTGTGCCATCACACCCGGTACATACTGCTCTAGCAGAGCGGAAGAGTTCAGTTCCCAACACTGATGTCCAGCAACTCACAAACACCTATCTGTAACTCCAGCTCCCAGGGATGTCCCCTCTTCTGGACACCACAGGCACCTGCATGCATGCACACATCCACTCACACAGGTTTAAAATTATATTAAATCTGGAAAGGAAAGAAATCTGAAACCCAAGAGTATTGAAGCAAAAGAAAAGTGAAATATTATTATAAAAAGAAGTACAGGATTGGCTGGTGATGGGGCATGCCTTTAATCCCAGCATCCCAGAGGCAGAGGCAGGCAGATGTCTGTGAGTTCAAGGCCAACCTGGTCTACAGAGCAAGTTCCAGGTCAGCTAAGGCTACACAGAGAGACCCTGGCTCAATAAAAGTAGAGGGTTGGGCATGGCTCAGTGAATAAAAGCTTCTGTACAGCCTGGGGAACCTGAGTGTGAGCCTCGGAGCCCACTTTTTTTTTTAAGCTGGTATAGTAGTGTACCTTTGTAATGTCAGCAGTGGGGAGGCAGGGACAGGAGGGCCCCTCCCCTCAGACCACTGGCTGGCTAGCCTAGCCTAGCCAACAAGCTCCAGTGAGAGAGAGGAGGCTGACATGTGAGTGTGTGCACACAAGCACACCCATGCACACGTGCAGAGAGGTACAGCAGGCTACCCTACAGCTGTGAACACAGCTGTCTTTCATCTTATGGAAGGTTTGAATATTTGAAAATTCAGAGGTTCTGCAGGCAGCTTGAGGTGGGCCTGTATGTGCATTCCCCCCCCAACACCGACTTGACTAGTTATTATTATTATTATAATGAATCTCAGGGCCAGTTAGTATTCAGCAATTCAGATGGGGCTACTGTCTTCCGTATACTTGTTACAGGTGAGCAACAGCAGCCTGCTTT
>LOEQ01000229.1:56357-66910 GCA_001685075.1 Bramus lutescens | reverse complement strand
ACCTCTGGAAGAGCAATCAGTGCTCTTAACCTCTGAGCCATCTCTCCAGCCCAAATAAGTAAATTATTAAAAAAAGAAAGAAAGCCTACCCTCCCTAAGCTACATGGAGCTAGGATCCACACTTCTACAGCTGCTCCAGGGGTTCTCCAGGGGAAGACAGGAACAGGCACTTAGCCATCAGGGATTCAGGGTTCTACGTGGAACCGGTAGTTCCAGGCTCTGTCACTAGGTGGTGCTGTGGGTTGGCAAAGTGTCCTGAGCCTCTGAGGAAGCCAGCATCTGAGGTTCTCCCTTGTGTTTCAGCCTGTCTCTGCTGGGGCGGTCCCTTGGCCTTTTGTCTCCCAGGAGCCATTTCTTACTTCCATGCCTGGGGTGTGTGGCCCATGGCGAGGTGTGGGGATGCTCTATTATGATAGGGAGGGACAGACTCAAAAGCTCTGTCCTCTCAGGCTGACCCTGCTTTCTACCCTAGAATGGAAGACCAGTTTGCGGCTCTGCATGAGAACCCTGACATGTGAGTTTGTTGTTGGGAGGGGATGCTCTGTGGTCCCTTCCCAGAGTGGCGTGGAAGAGACTGGGGGCTATGCTGAGCCCTGAGCCTGGGGTGACCTGGCTGGTATATCCCTTCTAGAATCATTGCCACCCCTGGGCGGTTGATGCATGTGGCTGTGGAGATGAACTTGAAGCTACAGAGTGTGGAGTATGTGGTTTTTGATGAAGCGGACAGGTGAGGCCACAGATAAACCCCTGAGCAACCGTCAAGGTTATCCCCAAGGCCCGGGAAGCAGAGAGAAGGGAGGCCACAGGACGATGGCCCTGTACAGGGAATCTTAGATGTGTGTTTGAGTAGTCCCATTCCTGGGGCACTTGCGCTAGTGATTTTAGCTTTACATCTTAGTACTGAAAATAATGTTATAGTCAATGGTGGGCTGTACGCAGTGGCGAACACTTGCCTAGCATGTGTAAGGCTGAGTTCATTCCCAGCACGGGAAGCACAAACACAAAGATTGACAGTTGCACATGACAGGGATTATAGAGCAAGGATATCGAGGGTTCCCAGCTCTTTAGGGTGGAAGCCCTCTCCTGACTCTCCCTGCCCACAACTCCCTGCAGGCTCTTTGAAATGGGGTTTGCTGAGCAGCTACAGGAGATCATAAGCCGCCTTCCTGGGGGCCACCAGACAGTGCTGTTCTCGGCCACATTGCCCAAACTGCTAGTGGAATTTGCTCGGGCAGGTGAGCCAGTGGGTTGTGGTGCTGGACTCGGGGTAGCCTCAGATCAACTCCTCAGTGATCCCTGAACTCTCCTCCACACCCCAACAGGTCTCACTGAGCCCATGCTCATCCGTCTGGATGTGGACACCAAGCTTAATGAGCAGCTCAAGGTGAGGCAGTGTTGGATCTCTTCCCCAGGCTAGTGGCCCAGAGGGCCCTGCCCACCCTTAGCCAGGAGCCCACACTGGCCGCTCTCCCTGCAGACCTCCTTCCTCCTTGTGCGTGAGGACACCAAGGCTGCCGTGCTTCTCTACCTGCTGCGCGCTGTCGTTCGACCCCAGGACCAGACGGTGGTGTTTGTAGCCACAAAGCACCACGCAGAGTACCTCATGGAGGTGAGCAGAGGCTCTGTAGGATGGAGAGACCCCAGGAGGTCTCAGACCAGTTTCATCCTGAACCTGGGTGGAGCTTTTGTCAAGGGCCATTTCACAGCACATCAGACACATGGTGAACCGTCAGGGCCAGTTGTGTGAGTGCATCTGCTGTTGTCTCCGCTGGTCTTAGTCTGCCTTTCTGTCCTGATCATCCACAGCATCTCCCGGTAGACCTGGATATTTTGGGGTGGATTTCCAGTGTGTTATGTGCCTGCTAGGCGTGATGCTCAAACATTAGTGGTGTGGTGTGCTCTTGACCTTTTCTGTGAATCCACACCTGTGTGATCTCAGCTAGATGCAAGTGTGGGGAGTTCCAGCAGGCATGGAAGGCTGGGGGAGGGGCTGACTAGCCACTGTCTCACACCCCAGCAGCCACACCTGGGTGCTGAAGACACGGGTGGCTGGGTCTTGCTTACCCAACATATAAATGGCGCCTTCCTCTTCCAAGTGTCTGAGACCAAAATAGTAACATTGAGAAAGCAGTTGATTCTCTCATGGGCTTTCTGTTTCAGGCTCAGTTCTCAATGGTGCATTAATCCTCTTCATTCTGGGAGGGACAGAAGTCTGAATAATTTGCCCGTAGTCACACAGCACCCTTAGGGCAGCCCTCTTTATGTATTATACCCTTTGATGTTCCAACAGCCTTGCAGAGCTGGGGGGGCGATAGAAGTTCCATTTATGCTGAGTTAGGCTTGGGGTTCAAACCCACTGTGCATGGTGCCCCGGATTCAGTCCAGCCTCCAGCCCTCGCTCCTGCAAGGCTCCTCTCACATCCCCACCTTTGCTCTGAGCAGTTGCTGACGGCCCAGGGTGTGAGCTGTGCCCACATCTACAGTGCTCTGGACCAGACGGCACGCAAGATCAACTTGGCGAAATTCATACACAACAAATGTTCGACCCTGATCGTGACCGACCTGGCCGCCCGGGGCCTGGACATCCCACTGCTGGACAACGTCATCAACTATAGTTTCCCCGCCAAGGGCAAGCTCTTCCTGCATCGTGTGGGTGAGGAGGAGCCTGGCTGCACTGTTGGGTGAAGGGAGGACACTGTGCCGTGCTGGCAGCTGAGAATTTGGGGAAACTAAGGCCTTGAGCAATGCTTTCTGGGTGAATCCTGACAGCTAGTTCCCAGCTCTCAGGCTTTCCTTCCTTTTAGTGTTGGGAACAGAACCTAGGCTGTGGCTCTGCCACAGACCACTCTTGAATTGTGTGCTATGTTTGTAAATGCAGATAGATTAAGATATGTGTGGGGGAGCAGAAGCTGGGACAGGGTTTCTTGGGTGTGCTCTGTATGTGACTGAGTGTGGTTGAACTCTTAGGCCCAGCTGTCAGGCAGAGAGGGCAATGGTGTGAGGATGGCTGCTGGGGATCTGTCTGTTCCTTCACTGTTAGTCACAGGAGACCCCCACTGTGTTTCCTCCTGTGAGTCCCAGATATGTCCTTGCTGGTGGCTGCCTGCTGTCTCCAAGTCGCCCTTGCTTTCCTGACAGCTGCCTCCCCATCTTGGGGATTCCCAGAGCCCCAGGGGAACTCCTCAGGCGCCACATGACTGACCACTCCCACGGAAACCGGCAAACGAGGGGATGTAATGTTTGCCTAAGACATGGAAAAAAATGGTGGCGATTGTCACAGCACTTGGGATGAGGAACCAGGAGGGTCAGGGGTTCAAGGCCAGCCTGGACTACATAGACCCTGTCACAAACAACAAACCAAGCAGAAATGTGACATCTGTAATTTACTCAGCACAACATTGGGGTTGTGTTGGGTTACTTCTCAGCATTGCTGCTTTTCAAGTCACTGTATGGCATTACTGATGTTTTCATTTACTGTGATGTCATTCTTCAGTAAAGGACTGGGCAGTGAGCCATTTCATTTTATTTATTTATTATCTATTTATTTATTGGTTTTTCAAGACAGGGTTTCTCTGTGTGACAGTCCTGGCTGTCCTGGAACTCGCTTTATAGACCAGGCTGGCCTTGAACTCAGAGAAATCCACCTGCCTCTGCCTCCCAGGTGCTAGGATTGAAGGCGTGTGCCACCACTACCCAGTGCACTATGCCACCTTTATGTAACTGTTTAATCTACAGCATCGTGAGAACATTTCCCATTGGGAATATATAAATGAGCGGGCATTGCTTATGCCAGTAAAACTTTATTGTACAAACAAGTGGTGGGCCAGGTGCTCACCCTTTCCTCAGCTCTGTAATTCTCATCTGTAGTCATGAGCTTGTTAACCAGTCCTCTGTCCTATCACCTTTAGGAAGTTCTGGCCTAAACCTCTTTTTCTGGGAATTTGCGGTCTTGATTATTCCTTGGGGGAAATTTTTCTTAAAGTGGAATTGCCAGGGACTTGAAATACTGATCGGGAATGGTGCTTACCCCTGCGTTCACTCACCTGGGCTCTGTACGAACCCGTGCCCATCCCTGGCCACCCACCCTGTAGGTGAGGATGCACTTCAGGAAAGGTCCTGGCCTATAGGGCTCTGGTCCTCAGGGAGTTGGGATCCCTCTGCTAAAACTCAGCTCCCCACTCTTTTCCAGGCCGTGTGGCCCGAGCAGGTCGAAGTGGCACAGCCTATTCCTTGGTGGCTCCAGATGAGGTCCCCTACCTGCTTGACCTGCACCTGTTCCTGGGCCGCTCCATCACCCTTGCCCAGCCTCACCAGGAGTCCTCAGGTGAGGGGTGGCTGGATGGGGCTCGGGTCTCTGTGGAATTCCTAAGTACACAGGGGTGCAATGGTCTGACTTTGGGAGGTAGCTGCTGGGTCTAACTATAGGAGATTCTGCCCACCTCATCCTTGGAGATAGCCACAAGCGTCTGTGTGGGTGGCCTTGGACCCTGGGACTGTTCTTGGACTGTTGTTGCCAGAGTTGAGGTCTGTCTGTGTTCCTGTGCATCCCAGGGTCTGACTGAACATGCCACTCTAAATGTCCCTATTGCTGTAACTGTTGTCCTGGGGTTCAGAGGCCATGAGGGGTAGACACAGGCTGACTCCTCAGTGTGCCCTGTGACTGGCAGGTGCAGTTGGTGGAGATGGTGTGCTGGGCCGGGTGCCACAGACTGTGGTGGATGATGAGGACAGCGGCCTACAGACTGCCCTGGAGGCGTCCCTGGAACTTCGGAGCCTGCACCGTGTGGCCGACAACTCCCAGCAGCAGTACGTGCGCTCACGTCCAGCGCCCTCACCCGAGTCCATCAAGAGAGCCAAGGAGCTGGACCTGGCAGGGCTGGGCTTGCACCCACTCTTCAGTGAGATTCTGCAGGGTGGAGCAGGTGAGGGTGGACTGGCCCTTCCCGACCCACCCTGTCCTTACACACTTCTCCGTCAGGTTCCCGGTTTGAGGAGGGAGAACTGCAGCGCCTGCAGCTGGTAGACAGCATCAGGAACTATCGCAGCCGCACGGTGAGTCTTCCTTCTGCGCTTCCTGATGAGTCACACTGGCTCTGTTGGCCACTCATAGACTCCCCCACCTGTTCCGGAGCGTTCCTTTGACCACAGCGGGTCTGGAGATCACCGCTCTAAGATAGATGGACTCCCATTAGGGAGTGGTGTGTTTTCTACCTTTCAGAGGCCTGAAGAGCCATCCATCCCCAGTCTTGACCTTCCTACCTGTTCACTCCTGGGTATCCATGGGCGGACATATGCTGTGTGGTTCATGTGCAGAGGCAAGGAGAGCCCAGTCAGGTGGCGAGTAACACAAACAGCCACAGAGCAGCACAGAGGAATCAATGGTTTCGAAGCCAAGTGCACTTAGTGTGAGGTCTGGGTTCTAGCTTTTCCTAGCCGTATGGCCTTGGACAAGACACCCTCTCTCTCTGGGCCTCCCTCTAACTGCGCAATACTAATATCAAGGGTCCCACCTCCCACGGTCAAGACTTGAGGTCTCAACTGGCATAGGGTGGGGGTGGGGTTAAGCAATGAATATGGCATCCCTTTTGCAGACCATCTTTGAGATCAACGCCTCCAGCCGAGACCCAAGCAGCCAGATGATGCGTGCCAAGCGGCAGAAGGACCGAAAAGCTATCACCAGCTTCCAGCAGGGGCGGCAAGAGAGGCAGGAGGGCGCAGCTGACCCAGTCCCCCAGAAGGAGCTGCCTCAGAAGGAAGAGGAAGAGGAGGACATGGCTGAGAATGTGGAGGTGTGCGCTGCAGGGGCAGCTGGAGCTGAGGGAGAGGCAGCTAGGTTCCAACAGCCCTTGGGGCAGGCAGTTGTGCAGCCCCGTGTCCCCATCTCTCCTGTCTATGGAAGTGGGGCACATCTCAACTTAGAGTCTGCACCAGATGGGTGTGGAGACTAAGGAAGTAGGGCAGCTACCAGTTCAAGGCTAGCCTAGGCTACAGGCTGCAGAACCTGCTCAGCAGTTAAGAGCTGTGCTGCATGGAGTCTGTCAGCGCATGCCTTTAATCCCAGCAAATCCATATACTGAGAACTTGTGTCAAAAAGAACAAGAAAGGAGCCCTACTGCTCCTGCAGGGGATTGGAGTTCAGTGTCAGCACCCACATTAGGTGGTTCACAACTGCCTGTAACTCCAGTTCCGGGAATCTAGCACCATTTTGTGTGTGTGTGCGCGCGCGCGCGCACACACACACACACACACACACGAAACTAAAACTGAAAATAAAATCTGAAAAAAAAGAAGAATCCCTTCCCCAGCTGTTTGGTTTGGGCTGTGGCTAAGCAGGACAGCCTGAGGGCCTGGAGGGTGATGGAGTGATGGAGTGCCCCACCACCAGACCGTGGCCTCCTCATAGACACCCAATCTATCTCTGCTGTGCCATTGCCGGCGTCCGTTCTGTCCCTCCTGCCTGCACTGCTCTCCAAGTCGGGCTGTTGTGTGTGCAGATAACGACACTGGGTCTGGCAGAGAGTTTTCCTGGCAGATAAAAAGGGGCACCCTGGTCCCTGCTTCTAGTGGGGCTCCCCGAGGCCACAAGGATGACACTGGGCTTCTGTCTGCCAGGATGTGTTCACAGAGGTTGTGGGCCAGAAGCGGCCAAAGCCGGGACCCAACCAAGGAGCCAAGAGGCGGAGGGAGGAGGCTCGTCAGCGAGACCAGGAGTTTTATGTCCCCTACCGGCCCAAGGATTTCGACAGTGAGCGGGGGTGAGTGTGAGCTTATGGCCCAGCGTGAGGTGCACAAGGAGTGTCTGGCCCCATTAAATCTCCCTCTTGATTCTGCAGGCTGAGCGTCAGTGGGGCTGGAGGGGCCTTTGAGCAGCAGGTGGCCGGTGCTGTCCTTGACCTGATGGGGGACGAGGCGCAGAACATGACCCGAGGTCATCAGCAGCTCAGGTGGTAAGTGAGCACCAAGTGCCAGGCAGTCCCTGGACGCGGCCTTCTGTGTTTCTGTTTGCTCAGAGTGGAGTGGTGGCTCCTTGCCTGCCCATCTCCTTGGTCCACTGTGTTTGGTAGCTGTATTTCCTTGCTGTGCCCACGAGGACTCTGCTGCTGCTTCCCAAACAGAGGTCTGAGAAGCAGTGTGGGATCAGACCCCAAGTCCTCAAACCTCACTCTCTTTCTGAGACCTGGGCTGTCCAGGAAAGGGAGAGAGGTGGTCGACGAACTTTGAGTGTCCCGTGTAGGCAAGTGTGACTGACTGACTCCTTTAATGCTCTGCTGGTTACGTACATGTGAGGGCAGGTGAAGGAACAGGCTCCCCTGCAGTAGACTCCATCTCCCTCCCCCTCAGGGACCGGAAGAAGAAGCGGTTTGTGGGGCAGTCAGGCCAGGAGGACAAGAAGAAGATCAAGACCGAGAGTGGCCGGTATATCAGCAGCTCCTACAAGCGTGACCTGTATCCTAAGGGACAGACAGAGATGCGGAGGGGCAGGGTGGGTGCCACGCCTATAGAAGGGGCTTGTGTAGGGGCGGGGCTGGGCGGCTTCCCTAGCAACCTTCTATAAGAGGCTTGCACCCAGCTTGGATGCTGCAGGTTACTTCTTAACAAGGCTCTCAGCTACCAGAAGTGGAAGCAGAAGCAGAAAATCGATGACTGGGACTCTGAGGAAGAAGGGTCATCCAGCCAGCGAGGCCCTGGGCCCCGCAGAGGTGGAAAGCGAGGGCACAGTCAAGGTGGGCAGGGCAGGTGGTATGGTCCGAATGGGAGGAAGCCAGGTGCTGTGAGGTGCAGGGGTGAACATGGTCAAGGCTTGGACCTGCAGACTCTGCTCATTAGCAAAGCCCTCCCCCGTCCTCTGAAACAGCGCCACCCAGCAGACCAAGGTCACTGGCCTATCCCACTCAGCAGGTGGTACCTGGATTAGCTAGTAGCAGGGTGGACCATGGATGGTTCCCTGTGTGGGGCCATGTGCACACCTAAAGAGGTGGACCTGGAGTGCCAGTCTCCACGGGTTGGGATGAGATCTCTGTGGTGGTCATATTGGGCTGTTGGCAGCCACTGTTCAGGAAGTCCCTCTGTAAAACTGGCATCAGCGGCAGTTTTGGCCTAAGGAGTAGGTGATACTTAGGGAGTTGATGCTGTCTCTGAAAATGTGGACTGGGCAGGGTGCCAGGTCACCTGGGGTTTGGCCTCTAAATTCTGGCCAGAGTGGGATTGGAGCCTGGCTCAATCTCTGTGGGTCAAAGGCTGAGCTCCCCAAATCTCCATGCTGACAGGTGGGTCCCTGCCCCGAGGTGCCCCCAAAGGCCACATGCGCTCAGAACTCAAGACCAAGGAACAGATCCTGAAACAGCGGCGTCAAGCCCAGAAGCAGCGCTTCCTGCAGCGCGGGGGCCTGAAGCAGCTTTCAGCGCGCAACCGCCGCCGAGCCCAAGAGCTGCGCCAGGGCGCCTTTGGCCGGGGCGCCCCCTCCAGGAAGGGCAAGATGAGGAAGAGGATGTGAGGAACCAGACTCAGCCCCGGGGCTTCCTGGTAGCCCTAGTGTGGACATGAGTGAAGCAGCCATGTGCTCTTGGCAGAGTCACTACAGGAACCAGTGTCTGAGGAACAGTGCTGTATGGTCACAGCACAGGCTGCTTTTGACAGGATGTTGGGTGGGGTCTTGAAGGATGCATAGGAGTCTACTAGCAAAGCTCAGCAGATGAACCCCGTACCTGCAGCTCAGCTGCCTCTGCTTCCACGAGTTCAGGGTTCAGAAGTCATGGCCATACAGATGTGGGCCCTGGCTGTCTCTGGCTGGACATTGGGTTTTAATGTAGTAAACCTTTGTGGAACGCTGCTAGTAGCCAGGGGTGTGGTTTACTTGGGGTGTTGGAAGGGAGACTTGCAGGTCCCAGCTGTCGTAGTAGCTGAGAGCAGGTGGCCTCCACTGTGTCCGAGATGACAAGAATGAGTCTCTGGGTGCGGTTGCTCGAGACAGCTCAGGGCTGCTGTAGGGTGGAGGCAGGCTCCGGGGGTGGCACTACCCTTCTGCACGTGGAGGTGAGAACCCCGCACCATCGTCGTGTCCTTCCTCCCACTGGTGGCTTTCCCCACCTCTTGCTTGAGGGTCTGGGAAAGTCAAGCATCCCACAGCACCTGGACCTCACAGGCCAGGCACACACTGGGGGCACTACCATTTTGACCCCACCGAGCTCATGCTACCAACAGCCACTTACTGCTTGGACCCACTTTGCTTAGCAAGTGACCATCTTGTCTGTGTCCCCAGCCTGTGAGGTGGGTGAAGGGCCCAGCACAGCTGTCAGTCCCACTGACGGTAGTCAACTTAGTTGAGTGTCCTGTGGGCTGGCACAGCTCCATCTTGCCCAGGAGGAAGAGTATTCAGAGAGCTGTTGCGTTGAGCCTGTACACCAAGAAATGTGGGACTAGGTCCCTCAGGTCCCCTTCGCTGCTCTTCTGGCCGGACTAGGAGACCGTGACTGTGGCCTCAGCCTGGGCAAGGCTGGCCAGTGTGGCTGAGAGATCCATGATAAACAGCTTCACCTGGGGGCAGGGGTGACATGGCCAGATCACTTCCTGTCCCCACCCCACACAGGGAGGCTGAGGGCAGTGGTGGGCCTGGAAACACCACGGGAGAGGCATTGATGGTGTCCAGTACAGCCTCCCAAATATTTGTCTTGTTTATTGTTGAGTACAGCTCAAACTTGTTCTCTAAGTCATGGCAATCCTCCTGCCTCAGTCTCCTGAGAATACAGGGCTTCTCTTTGTAGCGCTGGCTGTCCTGGAGCTCGTAGACTAGGCTGGCCTCGAACTCCCAGAGATCCATCTGCCTCTGCCTCCAGAGTGCTGGGATTAAAGGCGTGAGCCACCATGCCCAGCCACTGAATGATTAGTAGCCACTTTGCCAGCTTCCAGCTGGCTCCCTGCAAACCCAGTGTCCCACCCACGTCAGGTGATATTTTCCTTGGATCAGGCTTGTTTGTTGGTTTGTAGCCATGTGTATGGCGTCCTTTATGTTGTGCTAACTGCTCATTTATGTGACCTTAGCGGACACCCATAGGCCCACTGCTGTGAACTGAGGGAAGCTCCCAGCAGCCTGTTGGACCCTCTCCATGTCCATCACCTGGGTAAATATTAAGGACACAGCACCAAAGAAAGAAAAAGCAGAATAGCCATCCCTAGTGACAGTGAGGCCGGGTGACACAGTTCATCACTGCTCTGGCCTGGAGTGTGGGCAGGAGAGGCCCAGCGTCCTTCCCCGAGCCTTCCTCACAGAGCAGAGACATGCTGAAAGGGGACTAACTCAGCCAGACCAGAAGCACAGCACGCCTGTAATCCCAGCACTCAGAAGATGGAGGCCGGAAGGTGAGGCGTTCAAAGTTATCTGCTACCTAGTCTGGGGTAAGCCTGGGCTTAAGTATGAGACCCTGCCAGAGACAGCCTGGTTCACATGACGCCGGGACCTTCCTGGACTTGGTGTGTGCATCACAAGAGCCAGGGCAACTCGGTGACTAGCCAACCCTGAAAAGGGCACACAGATCCGCTGGCAGTCGTGGCGGATA
>LOEQ01000229.1:40681-54360 GCA_001685075.1 Bramus lutescens | reverse complement strand
GAGATCTACCTGCCTCTGCCTCCCAAGTGCTGGGATTAAAGGCATGCACCACCATCGCCTGGCTAAGAAATGATTATTTTAAAATAGAGGTAGCAACATTTTGTACTCGGCCCTTTTCGCTCTCTTACCTTCCCAAGAGCAAGCATTAGAGCTGGCAGCCAGGACCAGAGCTGTACTGTGTACTTATCGATGAGACTTCTCAAATGTGCTGTGACCTCATCAGACTCTGGCCCCTGGCTCAAGGCAGGTCCTCCACCCAGCCTGGGAACGGCTCGCTGTGTGTGACTCGCTGCTTTTCCTCTGCCTCTAATGAGAAGCTAGCTCTACATCCATAGGGTCCTCTGCTCCGTGGAGCACCCCCTTCCGTCCCATTTCAGTTTTCTGTTCCAGGTCATTTGCCTGGGAATAGAGAGAATGCTTGTATCCTGGTTTTAGTTTGGGGGGTTGGAGTTGCCAGAGTTTGTATGCAGCAGAGCTGAGGTTGGCAGGTCCCAACCACTCATTTACCTATTTCAGCGCTTTGGGGGAACACTGCTCATGGTTTTTGATCCACTTCCTCCTCTGTCTTGCAATGTAACCAATAGAGAACAGTTCTGGTGCCATCAGGTGGCAGGCTCCAGAAGTTGCAGCCCCGTCTTGTTGAGAGATGTAGGATCCTTTGATAGGAGCTGAATTCTAAGCAGAAACACTTCCCCCAAAAGCTACCTGCTAAGCTTGGCCTGGGAGCCAGACAGCTGACCGAAACCATTCTTAAGAAAATGCTTTCCTTTTTAGGGCTGTTCAATCTCCGAGGGTCAGATGTGGAGCACAATCCGGTCTTTTTCTCCTATGCGATTGTAGGACTAGAGACCATCATGTAAGTGTTCGACTCCCACCTGAACTTCCTCCCCAGGCTCTGCTTTCTGTTCTTCACCCCACTGTTATGGCAGTGCGATTCCTTTCTCTGGAGCTCCCCCTTCACCCTGGCCTGCCCTACCAGGTGTTTGTTTTTATCTTGCCTTCCCTCTGAACCTCCAAATGTCTTGGAATCCACAAAGTATTTATAGTAAAGGAGACTGAGAAGTGAGTAGATGAGGCCAGCAGAATAAAGCTGCATGAGGCTCTTCGAGAGGTTCCTGTTGCGCAATCTCGCCCAGGCCACATTTGATCTTGATCTCAGGTTTGCTGGAAGGCAGTGCAGAGGGAGCTGTGTAGACTCAGCTGTGCAGTTCTCGACCCCAGTTATTCTGAGGGTCAGCAAGGATACGGGAAATCCCTGTGCTTTGCTCTGTTGACTTGTCAGTTTATCTCTTCAGAGCATTGCTTGTAGGCTTCCTGGTGTTGTTTTTCTACTGTATGGGGTTCTAGTTCTTCTCTCTTGTGCTGAAGCACAGGCCCAAAGTTACTTATGGGAGGAAAGGACTTACTGACTTCTACTTCCATGCCACAGTCCAGCAGGGGACTAAGGGCAGGGACTCAAGAAGGACCTTGAGGTAGGCTCTTGCTTAGCTGACTTTCTTACACTGCACAGGACCACCGCCCAGGGAGTGGTGCCTCCTGCAGAGGGCTGGGCCCTCCTGTATCCTTTGAAAACCAAGACAGTCCCCCAGAGACTTCCCACCAGCAATCTTTGTGTACAGTACCTCAGCTTAGATGCACGTCTCAGATGGTGGTAGGCTGTGTCAGGTTGAGAGCTAAAACAGCTAGGACAGGGCCAGGCATGCTGGCCCACATCTTTAATTCCAGTTCTCGGGAGACAGAGGCTCTGAGTTTGAGGTCATCATTGTCTACATATTCCCAGGACTGCCCAGGCTACGAAGTGAGACCCTGTCCCAAAAGACCCACCCATCAACCAACTAACCAGCCAGCAACAATAGCAACCAACAACCACAAAACCATACTTACCTCTTTTCTTTTTTACTCAATTGTTTAAAATAGTGGGTTTCATTAAAACATTCTTACACATTTATCATTGTACCTTGCTCAGATTTGGGAATCCCATTTATTGGATGCAAACTGTGGTAGGGGCTGGTGTTAGGTGCTAGTATGAATGGCAGGGTCCTGGGTTATAGGTGAGAAGTTGAGCTCTCCTTTTCCTGAAGGACTCAGGCACATAAATGGGACCGGCCCTTTAGGAGTGGATATAAATGCATATGAAGAGCCTAGCTTAGATGTGTAAGAGGGGATGGTTGGCGAAAATTATATTGAATCGAAAATGAAGGGTAGGTGAGCTGTCTTGGTGAATGTTGGGGTGAGGAGGATTGGACAACAAGAGGGACACACAGAGGGAGCCGTATTGAGAGGCCGTGGGCAAGGAGCAGTGTGTGGGGACATGGAGTCGTTCAGCTGGTCCCTGCATAAAGTAAGGCCAGAAGATGAGCAGGAAGCCCAGAAAAGGAAGTTACTCAATGACCTGATGAGAAGGGACCACACAGTCATGAAGCTAAGTCGGAAAACAGGGTAGCTGTAGAATAGGATGGAATTTGGAGGCTGAGAGGTGGTGGTGGCCCATTTCTGGGTGGTATTGGGCAAGACTGCAGACAGTTGGACAGATGTGATGCAGATGTGGCTGGAGGTCTCAGGATGTTAATGGAGAAGGTGCGGAGAAGGGACATCAAAGCCACGGACCATTTGCTGTCCTAGAGAGTTGGATGGTTGATGACAGCATTTACAGGGACAGGAGACATAGATGGGACAGCAGGGTTTGAGGAGGCAGTGGAGAAAGAGGAGAAGCTGTTTGGTGTTGAGTACAGAGGTGTGAGCCTACTCATGTGTGGCCCTTCTCTGTGGTCTGCTCTGGCCCCGGCAGGCTCTTCATTGATGGGGACCGCATCGATGCGCCTGCTGTGAAACAGCACCTGCTTCTTGACTTGGGCCTGGAGGCCGAATATAAAATCCAGGTGCTTCCTTACAAGTCCATCCTGAGTGAGCTCAGGACCCTGTGTTCTGATCTCTCCCCACGGGAGAAAGTGTGGCTCAGTGACAAAGCCAGCTATGCTGTCAGCGACGCCATCCCCAAGGTAAGTGGCCTTGCTCAGGCCTGTCTCAACATGGTGGCCCCTTTGTGGTTCTGATGTCATACACAGCTGGAGCAGAGGCATGGGCTCTGGGCTGTGGTCTCCGGATGAGCCCAGAGCTGGAGCCTAGAGTGGAGTGTGTGAGGCCCTTTAAACTTGTCCAGGGTATGGCATGAAAGGTGATCTTAGGTACTTAGGCTTACTTAGATGTATCTGTGTTCTCAGCAGTTACTGTAACTGGGGAAAAGCTCTAAGTAGTGCAGACGATGCTATCGTGAAAATTCTTTGACATAAAGTGCAGAACAAGTGAGGTGTGCAGGTGGTAAGTGGAAGGCAGCAGAGGAACCTGAATTTTGAGGTACACTTCCCAGCACACACCTCTTCTCTTTCCCCATGTTTTAGATACAGATTCAAGGCCCAGAGAGGCTGGGGAGTGGAGGATTTGTCTTAAGAACAACACATGGTAGTGGCAGCTCTGCCCTTCACTGAGCCCTTGCTGGGGACCATCCAGGACCTGTTGTTTCACTTTGTTTAGAATCTGGAGCAGGACTGGAACCCATACCCCTTCAGCTGCTCGTTCTTTTGTTGGGCCCTGGACCCTTGATACCTTGATAGATAAGAGGGTTTGGGCAAGCTCAGCCGTGGGCTCTCTTGGCAGGAGCCGAGACCTGTCATCAGCAGGCCTGCCACTGCGCCACTGTGTCTCTGTCCTGCCACTCACCTCCTTAGAGCTGAACATCCGTTTCCTGAGGTGTGTGTGAGGACGGTGGTGTGGGCAGAATGTGCAAGCTGAGAGTAAGCTCAGTGATGAGTGGGAGAGCAGGAGTCCTTTTGCAGATGCCCCCTCCACCCCCAAAACAACATGGTTCCTTTCCCCAGCTCTGAGAGGACAGTGAGCTCCAGCCATAGCTACGAGGCTTGGACAGCAATCCTCTGCTGTGACAGGCGGGCAGCCGCAAAGAGCGAGGAGTAGAGGAAGATGCCCCATTTGATGGATTTAACTTATTTTGGGTGAGCTCAAGCTGTGTTGACCATGCTTAGGGCATCAACCAAAGTGGCAGGCCTCCAGGATCCAGAGGACAGCTGCCCGGTCCCGAGTGGAGCTCTTCAGATGATTTGCCTCCAAATGTGTGCTGTTCTGGCTGTTGAGCAAACTGTTTCTCATCTTCCTGTGCTGTGCCCTAGGATCATCGCTGCTGTATGCCTTATACACCCATTTGCATTGCCAAAGCTGTGAAGAACTCCACTGAGTCAGAAGGCATGAGGCGGGCTCATGTGAGTAGAGCAGCTGGTCCAGGAAATAGAATGGGGGGGGGTGGTCAGAAGGGTCCTGCTCCCTCCTCATCTGTGAGGCCCCGGACCTGGCACAGGTTCAGAATCTCTCTGGACTGATGTAGGAGGGTCATCTGTCTATGTGTTACTTTCATTGGTTAATAAAGAAACTGCCNTCAATACATGTGAACTCACACAGACTGAGGCAGCATGCACAGGGCCTGCATTGATCCGCACCAGTTGGGGGTCTCAGAGCTGAAAAGAGATTTAGACACACATCCCCATCCCTAACTCAGAAGCTATATCAAATTGTTGATGATCACTTACTTTTGAAAATTTAATTTTCTCCAAGGGAGTTTCACTGGGGAAGCAAACTACTCGTGTGTGTGTGTGTATGTGTGTGTGTGTGTGTGTGTATGTACATATATATGTACATATGTGTGTGTGTGTGTGTGTGTGTGTGTATGCTTTCCTCTGTTTGTACCCTTTAGGTTCTTTGCATGTATTGTATCTTCCAGTTTAGTGTTTTTTTATGGGATTATTTAGTGTGTGAACGAGTGGGTCTGTCTCATATGTCTTTTCTTCTGTTCTTTTCCTTCTCTTTGTTTTTTCTTATTCTGGTGTGTTAGTTCTGTTTATATTTTATTTTATTATTAGCCATTAGAAACTTGTTTGCTTTCTAATAAGAACCAGAAAGGTAGGTGGTGGATCTGGATGGGTGGGGAGGTAGGGAGTAAGTGGGAGTAGTAGATGGAGGGAAATCACAATCAGGATATACTCTGTGAGGAAAAAATCTACTTCAATAAAAAGGGAAACAGAAAGAAATCCCAACTACAAAGTAAAAGGAACAAACTGAATTGGAAAAAATAATTCCATTCCACAGTCCTGCCATTCTCTTTGCAAGATAAGGCTGTCCACTACGTTCTGGTTTCTCCTGTAGAATCGGCACTCACATCTTAAGGCCTCTCCTGTGATGTAGGAGGGTCACTTTGTGGTGGTACACAGATTATTAGAAATGGGTTAATTAAGATATGAGAGNGCCGAGTCAGGCAGACGCCATGACTCTCCTCTCTGAGGCATCCGCATGAAGCTCTGGCCCAAGATGGACATAGGTTAGAATCTTCCCAGTAAGCCACCACTTTGTGGTGCTCTATATTATTTAAAATGGGTTAATCAAGATGTCAGAGTTAGCTAAGAAGAGGCTGGATATAATGGGCCAGGCAGTGCTTAAATGAATACAATTTGTGTGTTATTTCGGGGTATAAGCTAGCTGTGCGGGAGCTGGGCAGGACGAAAAGCAGGGCCCACTCCCCTATCACTACACTGGACCTCTGTCCTTCTTCTGGTCTTCCAGAGTCAATGGGAGAATGAAATAAACTATTATGTTGGGCATGCTGGCCTGCAATCCTAGCTATTTGTGAGGAGGATTATGAATTTGACGCCAGTATTAGGTGTACGGTGGACTCTGTCTCAAAAAACAAAAGCAATAAAATTGGATGTGTTAACTTTCTATGAAGTGTAATACAAAATGCAAAGGAAGGAGGATGAAGAGATGGTTCAGTGGCTAAGAGCACTGACTGCTCTTTTGGAGGGCCTAGGCTTGATTCCTACATGCCATCCCCATAACTGTCAGTAATTGCACTTCCAGGGGTTCCAACACCCTCTTTTCAACTCTGGGCACTAGGCACACATGGTGCATAGCCATACATGAGGCAAAAAAACTATAAATGTTAAACACACAATGCATACGTGTGCGTGCACACGCACACACACACTGTGAGGGGGCCTTGATAGTGTGGGTAGTGAGGCTGTGGTGTGTTGAGAAAGAAACAGATTGTGTGTAGGCAGGTCAGGGAAGCGAGATCTGAGGTTGGTGGAGGCTGGCCACAGCTCATCGCTCCTGGCCCATGCAGGGTGGAATTCACTGGTTAGAGGAGCTGCCGGTGTGCTCAGGCAGGGCCACACCTGACTGTGCCTCAGTTTTTCTCTCCCAGTAGTGGGAAGGGCTTCTGGGAACCTGAGTGCCCCTGGATTGTTTGGCTCTGGGACGCAGGACTGGGCTCCGAGTCTGATCACTGACTCTGTTATTTGCACAGATTAAGGATGCCGTTGCCCTCTGTGAACTCTTCAACTGGCTGGAGAAAGAGGTTGGTTTTTGTCCTTGTTGAACACGTGGCTCTAGAACACTCCTAGATATCAACACTCCTTGATAACAACCGTCACCTCCCCTGGGCTCTTGTGACTGAAGGCTTTAGTTGGCTTTCGTGTTCTCCTTGGAACTGTGTTCTGTAACTTTGTGCATACACATGTTGATAAATTCTGTGAAAAAGAAAGAATTCCACCACTGTGGTATTGTAGAGAGGAGCTCCTTTGTGCAGAGAATGATAATTAAGTGGAATTTCACTGGGAGGAAAAGTGGCCTTTCCTGAATTACAGGCCACCTACTTATACTGGGTGTAAGTTGTCTTAGTGTGTACATTTTGAACTTTAAGCCATGAAACTTTTTATATTAAATTGACTCCTGCCATTAATTTCTTGCTCAACCATGCATGGAACTGAGAAAAGGTTGATTTCTTTGCACTGTTGCTAAACAGCACCATGCTCCCGGGAATGACAGGAGCCAGTAGACCTGCAACAAGGAATATACTGAGTTCTTCATGCTGCCAGCTAGTCTTCTTTGGAAATCATTTTTTTGTTTTAGTTGTAGTATACAGATAGATTTTTGTGTTTTGTTTATTTTACTCTTAGAACCATGTAGTGTGAGCATCATCTGTGTGCTTTGCTGGCCTAAGAAAAACTCCATGTGGCGCCTGCATTGCATCCAGTGCCAGATTGTTTTACTTACATATTCTTGATTGATTGTTATAACCTATAGTATCTTTACACTTATCCCTTTTCTTCCTCCAGGATAATTGGCTTTAGGATAGTTGCTTAGTAGGGGATGCTTTTGAGATTTTAAATTTAGATGTATGGCATTTTGGGAGATTTGGGGATATAATGCTGTGACAAAATAGTTCAGGGGGAAGTTAACTAGGAACCCTTCTTTAGATAGCTTTGTTAAGAGCCTGCCAACGTTCCCTCCTTATTGGAGAGGAGACTCAGTATATCCTGAAGCGTGGGTCTTTGGAGTGTGGGAATTGAGGAAAAGCCAAGCATCGAATGTATGCTCCTCCCATGACTGAAGCATGGGGCTCCCTCATTGATGACTCATAAGCACACTTTCTTGTAGGTTCCCAAAGGTGGTGTAACTGAGATCTCAGCTGCTGACAAAGCCGAGGAATTTCGAAGGTGAGTATTTGTGGAGAAGACCCGTGGACCGTGTGCTGGATGAGCACAGTGAAAGCCTTGAGTGACCCTGCTCTGTGTCTGCTCCAGGCAACAGGCTGACTTTGTGGACCTGAGCTTCCCAACGATCTCCAGTACGGGACCCAACGGCGCCATCATTCACTATGCGTAAGGCATGCAGACTGCAGGAGCACAGGCCTGGCTTTGTACAGCAGCCTGAGCAGAGGAAGCTTGTGCCCACCGCTGTGTCTGTGGAGGCTGAAGGAGGGGAGGAGATAAGATCCCAGAGGCCGTGTTTCCTGAGTCCTCAAGCCTCTGCCTTTTCGGGTTTCCTCTTATTTGTTTGCTGTTATTGTTAACAGTTTTTGAGATAGGTTCTCACCCTATAGCTCAGGCTGGTCTGGAACTTTTACATAGTCTAGGCTGCCTTCCACCTCATGGTGATCCTCCTGCATCAGCTTGAGATGACAAGGATGAGCTACAACACCTAACCAGATTTCCATTCTGAGGCTCAGAAATCGTCTCTATAACCCTTGTATTTTGACCGAATTCTTGAGCTTCTTTTCTGGTAATAGCAGGCTTCTTGATGTTCTTGTCTATCCTGTGTGAGCACCACAGCCAATGTCCAAAGTGCACTGCTGTGGGGCCAGCCTGTTGTGGGTTGTGAGATGCTGGGTAGCAGAGCCTTCTTTCCCTGACTCTGGCCTTGAAGCCAGCATCCCAGTCTCGTTTTCTTTTTCTTTTTTCTTTTTCCTTCTTTTGCCTTTCCTCTCTAGCATATGATCTGTGAGAGTCCATGGACCCACAGAGCTGAGCCTCCCCGAACTCTTGAGACGGGCATTGCTGTACTCCGGATCTGGGCCCTGCTGGTGATGTAGGAAATGTTAGTTAGGTGTGGACACCAGCTTACCCAGCTCGGTGCTTTTGCTCTGTGTAGGGCATTTGGCACCTGTTCTCCTCTGTCTTCATGTGCAGTAAAGGAAGGGCTCTCAGTCTGGGTCTGGACTATAGCTGGGTTAGACTCTTCTCCCTTTTAAATGATTGCTTTTAGAGCTGTTAGTCTTGGGATAGAGTTCAAAGCTGTGCGTGGGAGATACTCGCAGATGTGACTACCACTCTCTCACTGAACGCTCCAGCTCCAGATACCAAAGGGATTTCAATTTGACTGAAATGATGAATTTCATGGTGGATTTTTTCCCCCATATGATTAGAGCAATAAAAATTTCAAAACTATTTGCTCCTCTTTCAGTGTTCCTTCATTGCAGGCTGTTAGTTGTCTGCCTAGAGACTGGGCTGGTGTCTGCTTATCTTGTTATTGCTGGAGAGGGATTGGTGGTACCTGCAGAGTGGGAACCTAGAATGCTATCTTCTCTTTGGACGTTTCCTAGCATAGTGGTACTGTCTGGTCACTTTTCACAAAGAACCTCCTGATCTTTGAAGAGTGTAGAAGTTTCCCCACCCTCTCCTTTCCCCTCAGGAGAAGGTAGGGTCTCTTAGCAAAGAGATTCCTGGGCAGGGTATGGAGTCCTAAGAGTAATGAGCCCATCATGGACCTTGGCTCTTGCTTCCCATCCCTGAAACCCAAGCTTAAACTCATTGCTTCCTCTGTCAGGTTTTGTATGTTGTCTGTTTGTTTGTTGTTTGAGGTAGGGCCTCACTGTAGCTCAGGCTTGTCTTAATTTCTAGTCCTCCTGCCTCAACCTTCTGAGGATTGCAGCCACATGGGTTCTATTGATTGTTCTTTTAAAGTCATCTCTCACTTATTGTTCTAGACATAAGTACAACTGTTTCTTCTTCTGTTCCTCTTTAAACACCAAAAAAAGGAAAAAGAAAGAAAGAATAACTTACAATGTTCATACCCTCTCAGATTTACCAAGTAATTATGTTTTTGGAATAACTAATTTTTTGATTATTAGGCCTGTTCCTGAGACAAACAGGACCCTGTCCCTGGATGAGGTGTACCTCATTGACTCGGGTGCTCAATACAAGTAAGTAAACCAAGGCTGCTGTCAAACTTGAGACTCAGTTCCTCAGCTCAAGGCCAAATTTTGAGGAGGTGGACAAGCTGTGCTCTGTCTGAGCGCACCCATCTGCTCACCCGTCCCTGGCTGGTCACTGATGGATGGGTTCTGTCGTGTTTCTTTGTTTTTTGACCTCTCATTGAGAAAGCCCAGTTGTGGCTGTTTCTATGAAGGATGATTGCACTATGCAGTCCTTGGCTATAACTTGGTAGATTATGAAATCAGCACATGGACTAACATGAGCCTTGGGAGCAATTGTGGAGTTTTCTGCTTTACTCCAGAAAGCAGCCTGCCAGCTCCTGCTCAGAGCAGCCTTGGAAGGGCCCGAGGAAGTAAGGCTAATTCTGAATGTAGACTGTGAAAAGGGGACCTGCCCCTCCACCTCTAAACTTGTCTGGCCACCTTTACAGCCATCCACTTCAGCATTTTTCTTTTTCCCAGAAGAAAGCTGAACTTTGCTCGCATCTCATGCTGAATCCCGCGAGCAGCCAGAGTAGACACTGCACTGTGTGCTTAGAAAGGCCTTTCCCCACTGCAGCTGCAAGCCAGTTCTAGGGGATTGCGATTGGTCTTGGGACATGTTGGGATCCTTTGGTCATAGCAGAAATTCCCGTCTTTTCTGAATTTTATGGGAAGATTCTGGAAATTATGTTTTTGGTGTGATTGTGAGCTAGTGTATGCTAAGAGATGCCTCTGGGCAGTTTTAGGGTCTCAGTTCAATAATCCCTTCGCTCTCCAGTAGCAGGAAATGGATTTTGGCTTTCTTGCTACAAGCCTCTGTGTACTTGGTCTCTTCCCTCTTTGTCATAACCCGGTGATGGCTGTCTCATGGAGTGCCTCACTGTATGACCAAGAATAGTGTCTGTCAGGGCCCATTTGGTTCCTACTCTAGCAAGCCAATTTTGCCTTCACACTTTGTCTTATTTTTTATAACAATTTTATTGAGATGTAATTCACCCACTCAAAGTATAGCATCAGCTTTTTATGTATCTGTAAGGTTGTTCAGCCATTGCCCAGACAATCTGTGTATGAGTGTTTGTACAGGCACACCTTTCCGGTTCTCCTGGGGTATGTCTAGGAGTCGGGCTGTGACTCAGATGGTGCCTGCTTAACCTTTTAGGCTAAGCCGTTTTCCAAGGTGGGTTTTTCCTGTGCTGTTCCCGCCAGTGCTGTGTGTATGGTTTCTCCATGTACCCATCTGTTTCACAGTTGAGAAAAGCTTGCTTTGACTGAAAAAACTTTCTTTTTCCTTCTACTTTTGAAAGGGATGGAACCACAGATGTGACCCGGACCATGCACTTTGGGACCCCTACGGCCTATGAGAAGGTGATGTGAAGGAGAATCTCCAGGCCTCTGCCTTCCTAAAAATGTATTGCTTTTATCAAAGGGGCTGCATAAACAAATAAAAATTATAAGTGGGTAGTAAAGCGCTCATATTTGTGGAGTCAGGCTTATCGGCTTTATGAGATCTGTGTAATTAATTATTGGTGGGTAAGTCATTTGGAGGGAATTTAAAAGCATGATGCTAAGGTCAAAGCAGTCAAGTTCAGCTTCAGACAGCTCTGGCCTTCTCTTCTGGGGGAGGGGTATCAGCAGTGTTGCGATTGGATTCTGAAAGCCACCTCTTATTTTCTCAAGGTCAGCATTCCTGTTTACAGCTCCCCTCTCCCACCATTGTGGAACGGTGGACACTGTTCCTTTCTGCTTTGACCGATTAGGAAGGCAGCATAGAACTGAGGTGGAGAGATCCCTGCCAGGGCTCTGGACCCTGCTTGGACCTGCTGTCAGCTACTCAGACTCAGTGGCTTTGAACAACTTCTTCTTTGTCTCTAAATGTGGGCACAGCAGTGGCCACTTTGTGGCTGTACATGAGGACCTGGGAGCCATGACCGTCCGCTCAGGCAGCACAGGCTGTCTCGGCGGGCTAGGTCCGTCTGAGGAAAGGGTTTTACATGGCGTGCTGGGTAGCTTTCTTGGTCTCCGTGCCCTGGTTTGCCATTTGCAGCCACCTACACCTGGAGGATTCTGGAGGATGCTTTGATCAGATGGAGGAGGCTCGGGTACCAGTCCTCCCTTGTCCCTTCTGGCAAGCCCTTGGCCTTCCAGGCAGTGCCTTCCTTGTCTGGGTGCCTGAGGATAGCATGGTGGTGAGAAGCCCAGAGACCTGGCTGCCAGGCCAGTGCTGCCACCTACGAGTGGTGCTGCAGTGCCTCTGTCCTGCAGGGTGTGCTGACTGCTGTGACTATTACTGTCTCGCGACTTCCCGACAGTGTGTGTCAGATGCTTCAGGGGAAGGCCAGGTCTTTCTCCTGCCGCTTTAAGTTTGATTTTATGATTTTTCTGGCAGATTGGACTGAGACTGGGCCATTTAGGTGGTGTTTTTGTTTTTGTTTTTGAAATCACTTTGATGGTCTCTGTAGTATTGCTAGACACTAGCAGGCAAGGGGTTCTGAAGTGCTGGAAGACTTGCAGGATTTAAACCTGTCTCCTGTGGCTACCTTCCGGGGTTTCAGTTTTTTGTTTTTTTTTTTCTTTCTGGTAGGAATGCTTCACATATGTCCTCAAAGGTCACATAGCTGTAAGCGCAGCTGTTTTCCCCATGGGAACCAAAGGTAGGTGGTTTGTTCTCTGACATAGCAGGTGCAGGACTCATACATGTCTAAATTTGGGTGGAGAAAAATGTATCCTTCATTTTGTTTTGTTAGTGCAGTTCTGGCTCAGCTAGGATATGCAGGATACTCCATGGAGTGAGTGCCCCCGCCCCTCGTCCCCAAGAGCCAGGCTTAGGGTGGTTCCCATGTCAGTTCTGACCAGTAACAGAAGTGGTTGACACCTGGGGGCAAGCCGGGCACAGAGGCCTCAGGGCTGGCGTGGGGAGCCCCCTGTCTGTCTTCAGCTTGGGGCCAGTGCCTCCTTTGATGGCCCTTGTTGGATTTATGTTGCTAAGATCCTGACTTGAGGTGTATTCTGCTCTAGTTACTGGTGGGTGGGGCCTTGGACTGCAGTTGCAGGACTCAGACCTGGACTCTGGCAGGTGGGCGCGCACTTATCTACCTCCCTTAGACTTGTTCTTCTCGTTGTTCATGCCTGCCATGCTTGCAGTCTGGGAAGACTCTTGTGTCTGTAATTCTGACACCCTGAGCTCCCAGAAAGGATTGGCCACGTCACCCATTGCAGCCTTAATCTGTAAGAAGGTGTCCATCCCCCAGCCTGCTGGTGCAAATGATCCTCTGGCTTTAGACTGAGCTCTGACTGGCTTTTCAGTATTTTCTGTTGTTAGAAAGTTCTTCCTTGTGCTGAGCTTAAACCTGAACTCTTCAGTAACTTTTGGTTTCTGTTTCACCTTCTTGAAGTCAAACATAGTACATCTAATCTCTAAAGTGCTTTGCAAATATCAGGTGACCCTTTGTCTTCCAGGTCACCTGCTAGACTCCTTTGCCCGGTCAGCTCTGTGGGACTCTGGCCTGGATTACCTGCATGGGACAGGACACGGCGTTGGGTCGTTTTTGAATGTTCATGAGGGTCCTTGTGGCATCAGTTATAAAACGTTCTCCGATGAGCCCTTGGAAGCTGGCATGATTGTCACTGATGGTAGGTGCCCCTCGTGCACAGGGCATATACTTTTCAGCTATTTTAAAGAAAATTGGTAATAGGTTCCCCTCAGCTCCCCGCCCCAGATCATCTTGAATTGATACAGCCTTTTTCAATTATCATAGTAATTTGGGTTCATTTTGGAAAGATTGAGGTCTGGATAAGAATTTAAGAAGTATGGTCTTTTATAGGTGTAGACATTTTGTTTGCCTTCAAGGTCATACTGGATATGCTCTATTCTGCTATCTCCTATTTCCCAGTGTTTGTAAAGTGAGCCCAGGGCTGCGTCACTATGTCCTGTGGATGCACAGTATGTGTCTCGTAGCAGATCCCCATTATTGTTCTCTGTCTGTGGTCACGGTTCAGGACTTGAGAACCCGTCTACTTGTACCTAAAATGCCTGTAGGATGGGGCTAAGTGGGAGAAGATGGATGGGGTAGGCCCCTTCCCCCTCTCTCCTTCAGAGTGGATGGGGTAGGCCTGTTCCCCCTCTCTCCTTCAGAGTGGATGGGGT
>LOEQ01000229.1:18866-30230 GCA_001685075.1 Bramus lutescens | reverse complement strand
CTGAGGATAGACCCAAATAGGAGATAGTGCTGAGGATAGACCCAAAAAGGAGATAGTGCTGAGGATAGACCCAAACAAGAGTGTAGGCAGAGGCTGCTTGTTTGTTTCCCGGCTGCTCAGATTCCCGAAATAATCACACAGAAATTTGTATTAATTGCAATACTGTTTGGCCAATAGCTTAAGTGTATTGCTAGCTAGCTCTTACATTTAAAATTAACCCATTTCCATTATTTTTATATTTTGCTACAAGGCTCATGGCCTACCAGCAAGGTTCCATCTGGCAGCTCGTGTCTTTCCCCTTTGGTGGCTCCATGGCGTCTCTTTGACTCTGCCTACTCTCTCTCTCTATTTCTTCCAGTCTGGCTCTACTCTGTTAAGCCATTGACCGAAGTCAGCTTCTCTATTAATCAATAAAAGCAACACATATACAGAGGGCTTTCCACATCACAAGAACAACTGCTGAGGAAAGATCCAAAGAGGAGTCAATCCTGAGAATAGACCCAAACACGATTAGAACAGGCAGAGATGAAGGAGATTCGTTCAGCTGGGATCAGAGCCCAGGGAGCTCCCAAAGTAGGTGCTGTGGTTTTGAACGCTTCACACTATCAACAGAAAAGACTGTTGTGGAGTCCCAGATAATAAAAATGATCTTACTGTCTCCTTTCCTGAAGTTTGGGGCAACCAACCATGATTATGGAAACATGACAAAAGATGGAGGTGAGAAGTTAGAAACATTTGAAAATCTACAGGATTATATGCCAAGAATGGAGGCACACCTCAGGGATATGCCATAGGAAGAGATGGCAAACACTTCAAAACCGCAGGCTTATAAGAATTTAAGAGAGGAGAAGCATAGAAGATGGTACGTTAAGTAAGCAGAAAAGGAACGAGGAAAATACAAGGAGTCAGAGCAGCGGTGGGGATGGCTGTCAGTCAAGGGCTCTCTGCTCCAAGCCCAAGGATCTGAGTTTGGAGCCTTGGCACTCACATTAAAAGCCAGGTCAGTCAGGGTGTGCCTGCAGTCCCAGGAGGCAGAGATGGGATGACCCTGTGATAGACCCTGTCTAAAAGAACTTAGGTGGAGAGCAATTGAGGAAGATATCTGATATCAATCTATGACCCCTTTGTGTGTGCAAGTGCCCTGGAATACACAAAACACACAAAAGTCATGAATAAAAAGCACCAAGAGAATGTGACCTCGATGGACAGCAAACTAAACATTTATACAGTTTTCTCCAAAGACGGAAACTAAATAAAGGAATAGGACAAATGTAGTCAGAGATTGCTCGTTTGTTTCCTGGCTGCCAAGATCAAAATAATCACAGAAAAACTATATTAATTACAGCACTGTTTGGTCAATAGCTCAGGCGTATTTCTGTTAATCTGTGTATTGCCATGAGGCTGTGGCTTACTGGAAAGGTTCCTGGCATCTTTCTCCTTCAGCAGTTACATGGCATCTCTTTGACTCCGCCTGCTTTTTATCTCTGTTCTGATTTCCTGCCTGGCTTTATTTGCCCTGTCATAAGCCAAAGCAGCTTCTTTATTAACCAATGGTAACAAAACATTTTCATAGCATACTGAAGGAAATTCCATATCATCTCCACTTTTCTGTCTAAATAAAAAGGTTTTAACTTTAACATAGTAAAATTACATATAATAAAACAGTTATAAATCAAGAATTATAGTTACAATATTTGGTCTATTTGTATTTGGAAAATTTCCTATCTAATTAATGTTTTATTTATTTATTTTTTATGAGACAGGGTTTCTCTATAGCTTTGAAGCCTGTCCTGGAACTAGCTCTTATAGACCAGGCTGGCCTCAAACGCGCAAAGATCCCAAGTACTGGGATTAAGGTGTGCACCACCACTTCCTGGTTCTAATTTGTCTTTTATCATGATTAAGGAAAACTATTGCTATCTTTATTCAACTCCATCAAAAAACCCAAAAGGATATGATATTACCTAAATAAACAGGAAGTACATTGAAAATAACTTCCAAAACTCTAGAATTGACAGAGACATCTCGCTGCCTGGACAGTCACCCAAAGTTCTTCTGTCATGTTGGGGCATCCATTTTCAGCCTACATATTCAGATCATAGTATCTGGCAGACTTTTCCATGAAGCAGGAAGTTTGAAAGGCTGTTTTGCCTATATTGGCAGTTTGTCAGTTACTTTCTTGTTTCTTGAAGAATGTTTGGCAGATTCCTCTGTGAAGCAGGAAGTCTGAAGGACCATCCCATCACTGGGAAATTCAGTAGTCGCTCTTCTGTGGATCCTGAATGTCCAGTTCACACAGCATAACATCTAGTAGTCCAGGCAAGAACATTTCTTGCCCAAATGGCTATCAAACTCTATAAGGAGCCTTTTTGACGCCCATCATCCTTTTGAAGTAATTGGTGCTGCCAGGAGCAGACAATGTGTCACTGTAGAGAAATGTCTAAGTTCTTAAAACCTTTTAAATGTTGTATTCTGTAGGTCTTTTATGTGTTGAAGAATATCTAACTAAAATATATCTCTGTGTATCTAGTAAACCTAACTGTTATAACTACAAGTTTGACTATAATAAATGACTATTAATGTGTAATTTCAATTATACATTATATTTTTAAATGAATTGTATAAACATAATACCTTAAACAAGAATAGAAATATACATATAACAAAATTGATCTTAAATTTGTAGCAATACGCCAAAGTCCATACCAAAGTAAAGTATTCATTTCTATGTCATACCCCCTTTTTGAAAAAATTGATTGTGACCATTAATCACTTCTAATCAACACACTTTAAATGAAAGCAGGCATTTACAAACAATTATTTTGAAAATTTGGTTGTTATTTTCTCCAAACTGCTTCCTGCTATTTGTTGAGCAAAGTATTTTTAGGGTTAATGGAGACATTTCAGGGGATCTTGTTCCATCAAACCATATTAGCTTGGAAGGAATCCACAGGCTCTTATCTTCTGTGGAAGCAAAAGCAGAACCTCTTTTCCAAAGCAACATATACTCAAATTTTGAAGTCAAGATACCCTTAAAATATATGTTGGTTTAGCTTAGCAGCCCCCACAATCAAATGTCTCTCTGCAGTTAGCTCATTCACAGTCAAAATATTCAAAGAAAACATAATAATATACATAATCTAGACTCTCTGTATATATTCCATCTTTGTGTGGTTTATTTTTTTACCCTATTACTTTTTAATATTTATTTGATTATCTTTGCTCCTCTAATATATGACTCTCTGTACTCTTTTATATTACTTTTACTGTCTCTTTAAAGACTTTGTTTTATTTTTTAAAACTATTTACTTCTTTGTATAAGTGTCTATATTCTTTCTTCCAAGCCTATGTACAGTTTTTTAAACACACTGTGTCTTGTTTAGAGGTCTTTTATGTCTGAATTTGTCCTATTGTATATCTGAAATCCATTTTTGACAAGGGGCACTTTTAAAATGGTAAGCAGTGTGGTCATTTTGGTCCTGGATGCTGGCTCCACCTCTCTTGACCCTTAAACATGGCAGAGGCATGTTCACCACCACCTCTGGGACTGCCAGGTAGGAGCCATGCTCACCACCTCAGCTCTGGGAAGCAGTTGACCCATGCCACCATCAAGTAGCTTGCAGGATGCTGCCCACAAACCCTATTCAAGCAGGACCTCCCAAAAGAGCCAGAGCCATGGGTGCTGTCAGCATGAACCAGGAAGCACCTTCTTAAAGAAGCTGTGCAGTTTTTCCTGCTAATGTTGAGTCAGGAAGCCTCTCTTAAAAGAGCTGCGCCTCTGCTCACCTCTAGCAAACAGTGCCCAACGCTGCTACCAAGAAGCCATGCTTAACTCTGTTCTTTTGTGTCTAGAATTCCTTCCCAAACTCTCTCAACTTTTATGTAGATGTAGTTGTCCCATATTGGGTGCCATTTGTTGATAGAAATTGCACATTGTTTTCCTGGCTGCCCAGACCTAAATAATCACACAAAACCTATATTAATTATAACTCTGTCAAGCCTATTAGCTCAGGCTTCTTATTAACTAATTCTTACATCTAAAATTAACCTATTTCTATTAATCTGTGTATCACCACAAGACTGGATTACTGGTAAGGCTCCTGCATCTGTCTCCTTTCCACAGCTATGAGGTGTCTCTTTGATTCTGCCTACTCTCTCTCTATATATATCTCTGTTCAGATTTCCCACCTGGCTTCATTCTGCCCTGCCATAGGTCAAAGCAGATTCCTTATTAACAAATGGCAATAAAACATATTCACAGCATACAGAGGGGAATCCCACAGCACGCAAATATTTGACAACATTCAAGCAAACATCCCTGAGATTACAGAATAAAAGTCTGAAATGGTACTTTGAAAGGGCACACCTCACAGCTATACAAGTGAACCAATAATCTCCAACAGTACAGAATATAGTAATTATTGAACTTTAAAGAAGAGGGAAGAAATCGTTTAGTATTTAAATGAAATACCCACAGAATCTGTACGGTGGGAAAAGAACAAAGTTGCCATCAGGCAATTTCACAGCAGCACTGGGTTAAGAATGGCACAACAGCAGCAAAGGTTTCCACTGTAATTTATTAAGCTCACTTTTGTTTTAGGTTTGGTATCTGAACTAAAATTAACGAGCACAAAGGTTTCTTTTCAAAGCAGCACTGGTATTGACCAGGTTGTCAAGACAACTGAGTTAGTTAGTCCTGGTGGGCTTGGTGTGGGATGGAGGAAAGAACATGTGTCCAGTATAAAGCTGGCAGGAGCTGCCATCTCTAGCTGGTTTGCCATGGGATGAGGAGAGCCTAAGGGGAAAGAGAAAATAGTTTGGTGGAGCTGAAACTGTGCGTGTGAGCATAGAAATATGAGTGGTGTGTGAATGACATTTCCTAGTTTTAAAGCGTTTATTTTTCCTGTGTGTGTATGTATATGTGTGAATATGTGTGTATGTGTGTGTATGTATATGTATGTGTGAATATGTGTGTATGTATATGTATGTGTGAATATGTGTGTGTATGTATATGTATGTGTGAATATGTGTGTATGTGTGTGTATGTATATGTATGTGTGTGTATGTATATGTATGTGTGAATATGTGTGTATGTGTGTGGGGGGCTTCAGGTTGATGTCAGCATTCCTCCTCTTTAACTGTCCCACCTTACTTATTGAGACAGGGCATCTCAGTCAAACCCAGAGTCTGTGCTCATGACTTGTCTCACTAGCCAGCTTGCTCCGAATGTCTCCTGCCTTGGACTTCCAAGCCCCGCCACACCCGCTTGATGTTTGTGCGATTACTGACAATTTGAACTCAGGCCTTCAATCTTGTATGGCAATATCTTTAACCACTGGTCTACCTACCTCCCCAGCTTCTAATTTTTAAGCACTCCAAGAGAAGCTGCAAAAGATACTAGGTTACTTGTTTGAGGGTCTCTCAACTTAGAATGTTCTGTGTTTTAATCATTACAGGGACTCTAAAGGGTTTTTTGTTTGTTTGTCTTTAACAAAGAAAGGCTGTATGAGGGCCGGATTGAAGGCTGAGACCCACACCATAGCAGCTCCTGATGGGCCTTAGACCAAGGGCTCTTGCACTAGGGCATGCTACCCACCCAACCGCTGTCCTGTAATAGATGGTGGACCACGAGCTTCCTCTTTGCCTGGAGGGCCCTCCATACCTTCATCTTTCCACTTCCTTCTCTTCTTGAGAACCTAGCTCAAATTCCACGTCTCGCCACAGGAATCCCCATGCTAATTTTCTATAGCATTCAAACACTGTAAGAAATTTCCCTTTGAAAGTTAAGCTCTCCCCATGTCTCTCCCACTAGACTTATGGCTTCCTAAGACTCAATACAGTCTGTGACCGTGTTAGGCTAAATGTGATACAAACTGGTGTCTCCAACTCCAGTCCACGAGTAAGGTGTGTCTTCTTGTTCATCTGCCACCTTGCTCATGGGTGAGAAGCTGGACTCACCATTGCCCACCATACATGTGACTTGACTGCTCAGCTCTAGTATCTGTGTTGTGATTGGGAACCTGGGCCACTGTGAGGCTACCTTTGTCACTGTTTGATGTTCCTTCTTTTATTTGGCTTATCAGTTCCATTCTTTCAGTTTTGAAAGTGGTTTAGACCCCACCTTTCCCCCTGTCATTCGATTGTGACTGTTTCATTCCTTTGAAGGATCTTAGGCCACATTCTGTATAACTGGCTTTTGGGCAAGAAACTGCCCATGCCTTGACCACTAATAAAACACATGGTGTTGGGACTGGATAAGTAGGATTCACAATAAAAGACTGCCAAACCTTGCCAAGACAGGATAAGACAGTTCTAAAAATTTTCCTGCCTCTAAAAGTGGTCTGTTAGATACTCTAGGCCTTAGCCGAAATTGGTTGCTTCAATATTGCAAATGAAACTTTGGGTGATTGCTCAGGTATCCAGTTGTCTCTATCATATACTGCACATTTTGGAAGCAATTGCATTTCCTGCCTACTCAAGTAATATTATCTCCCTTCTCAGGCCTTTGATGGGGTTAAAGATCAGATAGTTGTAGTTACCTTCCTCTTATAATTAGCCAAGCCATTTCTATTATAAGACTTAGACTCCTTAGGATAAAATGTATCATCTATCGTTACACAGGTTCAGTCTTCATTCTGTAAGGCCAATGGGTTTGATAAGTACTTCATGTTCTAAATCTATAATGACAATTTCTTACAGACTTAGTTTTACCACCCGACCCCCTCCCCCCGACCTCCATCTATTCATGCCCCTCTCATGTCTTTCCTTCCAGCTCCTGGCAGCCGCTGCTCCTTTCCCCTCCTCTGAAGTTTTGTCTTTCCCAGAGGACACATAGCTGGAGCTGTGTAGTACATAGGATATTCAGATGCACTCTCTCATCAGCAGCATATACTTAAGGTTCATCCATGTCTTTTTGTGACTTGATAGAGTTTTCTCTCTCTGTCTCTGATGAGGAGGGTTGAACCTAGACTTTGTGCAGAACAGGCAAGTGCTCAATAGCATCATTTTCAGTCACTGAGAATATTCTAGTGCAGAGACATATCGGTTTGTAAACCAGTCACCTATTGAAGGGCATTTTGGTTGCTTTCTAGCAAAATGTCTGAATCATAACACCTACCTATCTGCCTACCTATTTGCCTTCTATTAACCATATATCATTAATCTACCTACTTAACATGTGTATGTTTTTTGCATTGCCAGGCATTGAACCCAGGACCTTTCACATATTGTGCATTTTCCCCATTAATCTCCCAGTGCTAATATCCATCTATTTTTAATTAAACCTGTTTCATTGTTTGAACTGCATGAATATTTTGTCTGCTGTATGTAAGTGCACCACATGCACGCCTGGTGCCTGATGAGGTCAGATCTCCTGGAACTGGAGTTACAGATGATTGTGAGCCACCATGTGGCTGCTAAAACCACTGCAAGAGCTCAGCTGAGTCAACACTCCCAGCACTCAGTCCCAATATATTGTTTTCTTAAACTCAAAAGAGAAGGCTTTGCTTTTTCCCTTACTAGAGAAAATTTGACCTTGGTTTTCTGTTCTAGAAGTAACACATAACAAGAGAGAATTACAGTGGTTAGGAACACATATCCCAGGGCAGACCTCACTGTATCAGAGCCGTGTCATAGGGCAGCACAAGCCTTTGGGTCCCTGTTCCCTAGGGAGATCTGTTTGATTGTGAGAGCCCAAGGAGAAAGCACCTGTAGATCATGTTGCTGCATAGTAAAGCTTTGTGTACACCCCGTCTTTCAATCCAACCTGAGACATTTAAAAAAATGTCAAAATGTCATCACAGCATTACTGAGATGTAATTCACATGCTATGACATCCACCTATACAATACAAGTAGTGCTTGCTTGGCGTCTTTAGATGTCAAAGGTTTTCACCCCGCATCTTCATGACACTAAAATACATCCTGATTATTGACATGCAAAACAAACATAGAAACTCTCATAATGGAGCATCTGACTATGCCCTTCTGGGTGCTGTGACCTGGTGTTTAGTTCTGTAGTGAATGTTGGGAAGAGGTGAGATGTATATGTGTGGGGACAAAGGCATCTGGCTCTTTCCACCATCATGCTCCCTGATCCCAGGTGGGGTGCTGGAGGACGCACTTTTCTCAACAAGAGAAGAAGAGAACAAGCAGGGAAAACCAAAGGGAACAGACAGGGTTTCCCGCAACAGCCGATGGACATCCAGGGGTCAGGGTATCATCCCCAGAGACAGGCACTGGGAATTTCCAGGACATCCCCATAGCATCCCAAGCCCACCTTCCTGTTTTGCCAGCAGGTGGCAGTGTGGTTCTTTGCAACGAGCAGAGACCACTAGCCTGCCAGGAAAGAGGTGATTTACAGATACTCAGTGGGACCCTGGGAAGACCCCAGGAAATCTCTGACACTGGGGCTGCCACATGGCTGTCACTCAGTGTCCCTTGAAAGCGTGACTGTAGGCGGGTAGAGAGGAAGAGTTCATTTAATAAGCTGGACGGAAGTGGCGGCTCTGAAGGGCCTTTCAGCTAGTGTGATGGAACCAAGCTGTGCACTGCGTTGGGCCTGTCTCAGTCAGTGTGTCAGCTGTAGCACAGGACTTAGGATGTAAATCGTCACTGGGAGGCATGTGCAGAACCTCTGTAGTGTGTCCTGGTTGGGTCTTGGTGCTCTACTACACTGACATGCACCGCACGTGGCTTAGAACTGCCACAGCAACAGGTGAGTCTGTTTAGCTGGGAGGACAGACTGACCACCTCTGACTATGTGCACAATGGTCACCATGATGGAAAGTCAGGGTAGCATTGCTCCCTGTCCTTTTTATTGTCACCACCAACAATATCACTTTTCTCTTTTCCCCTGAGATTCCTTTGTCTGATCTGAACTGGGACAGTGGGGCTAATGGGAAGCAGAGGCCGAGGGCTCTCTTCTGTTGTGCACTCTCCTCTTTACATAAAGATGCACAGGTACACTTGGAAGCCAGAAGAGGGCGCTGGGTCCCTTGGAGAGGGAGGTACAGGCATCTGTGAGCTGCCAGAAATGTGGGCTGGGACTGAACTCGGCTTCTGGAAGAGCAGCAAGGGCACTTAGCCCCTGGGCATCTCTCCAGCCTCTAGCCGCAGAATCATTTTCTGTGTTTTCCTGGTGTGCATTTTGCTCTGTAGTCTTGGGTAGTCCAGCTAGCTTAGTGTGCTTGTGCTCAGAACCAACAAGGTCATAATCCTTTGCTGAAAACTCAGCAACCCAGTGGGTGGCCTGTGTTCTACGGTTAGTCATCGACTTTAACCTTGGTCTTGTTGTCATGACATTCTGGGTCTGCTTCCCCTATTCCCACCTCTTTAGTCCCCAAATGAGTTTCCTTAGCTGTCTATCTTTAGAACTGTTTCCACCCAGGCCCCAGGGTAAATGGGGGTTTCTCTGTCCCTCTCCATCCCGCAGCTGCTTCTGAATAATCACTCAGAAACTTAATATTAATTACAAGATACTTGGCCTATAGTTCAGGCTTATTACTAACTAGCTCTTACATTTGAATTAACCCATTTCTGTTAATCTATGTATTGTCACGTGGCCATGACTTTACCGGTCTTCTGGCATCTTGCTTCTTGAGCAGATGTCTTACATCTCTCCCTACTCTGCTCCTCCGCATCTGAGTTCTCATTTTGATTGTTCTACCTAACCTTATCCTGTATGGTTATTGGTCAAACAGCTTTTATTGTTAACCAATGAGAGGAATACATATTCACAGTGGACAGAAACATCATCCCATGGCATCCCAGGACCACGCCCATCCTTGGTCAGGTTGAATGCTCTGTTGATTTTGAGTTGTTTCTGCCACCCTGGTTCTCCTGATATGGTGTCCATTCTAAGAAACAGCCCGGACATCCAAATTCTCTTTCCCACGTGAGGTAGGCTTTGGTCTGCTGCTCAGTCCTCCTCAGATGACTGGGATTCTGTGGCAGAGGTACCAAGCTTGTGGGTGTTATAAGCTGGCTTGCGTTCACCATGTGGCCTTGGCCTCCTCCCCTGCGCTGTCTACAAAAGTGCACATACAAAGAGCAGAACCCTAGCAGCCATTTACTTTGCTGAATACCTCCCTAGAAGCCAGGTAAAACACACTCAGTTTCATCTGATCATTTTAAAACTCCCATGAGGTGAGTGTTAGTCACCTTCCAAATTCACGCAGCGAGAAGTTAGAGGCGAGAGGAAAGAAATGACGTGTTCAAGGTCGCACAGCCAGGAAACGATGGAGCCGGGAGTGTCAGCTGGCAGTCTGACTCTGGGGACTGGGCTGGAATCCAAGAGGCAGTATCCACCCCTCACCCCACATCATGGGTGCCAGTCTCACGCAGGCAACTGCCATTTTCAAACTTGGCTGCAAGGCCTGGCGAGCAGAGGTGACACTCTGGGTGATGCTGTTATGAAGGAAATTGGATTTGCCACAGCTGGGTCAAGGGAGAGCAGGTGTTGATATTCTAGTTGTCCCTTGACAGGGTGATGGCAAATACTGAGCACAGTGGACTGACAAAGTCCATATGAATAACCCACCTGTGGTACAAGTACAGATTTAGAACACCACACACACACACACACACACACACACACACACACACACACACGACCTAATATGCTTCTCACTGCCTTGCAAAGCATGGCTCATTAATTAAAATGTAAAGTTCCCAGTGACTTTAAAATTAAAGAGCTAAGACATGATATCTTATGAGGCAGACTCAAAGGGTAGTTATTTATGTTCTTGGATGACTCTTGTGCCTGTTAAGTGGAAGGCAACAAGGTGGGGGTCCTGAGTTACTGGGTGTGCAAGATGCTGCCTTGTTCAAGTTTAGCAGATCTTGCCCCTCCGAGGTGACTGCTGACATCAATGAGCTTTTCCAGGACCCTGAGTCCATCTTCATCTCCTCCGACCCTTCTCACTTTCTACCCCATTCACTATCACCTAGCTCTTGTCACCACTACTATTTTATAGCACCTTAGGATTTCTTTGGTTTTTTTCTTCAGTAGAATGAAATGGCCGCACCTTCCACCAGTCCTTCTAACACAGCCGTTCTCAGTCTGTGGGCTGCAAACCTTTGGGGGCTGAGTAACCCCTTCTCAGGTGTCGCATATCAGATATCCCAAATACATTATGATTCGTAAGAGTAGCAAAATTACACTTATGAAGTAGCAACAAAAATAATTCTATGGTTGCAGTCACCATAGCATGAGGAACTATATGAAGCTCAATTAAAGCATTTAATTGAGGGCTTCCTTACAGTTTCAGAGACTTAATACATTTTCAGCATGGTGCTCAAGAAGTAGCAGAGAGCTATATCCTGACGAGCAAGCAGAGAGAGAGAGAGAGAGAGAGAGAGAGAG
>LOEQ01000229.1:0-17773 GCA_001685075.1 Bramus lutescens | reverse complement strand
TGTGTTGTTATTTCAGGGTATAAGCTAGCTGTGCGGGAGCTGGGCGGGACGAAAAGCAGGCCTGCTTGCCTCATCACTACACTTCAGAAGCCCACTTCTTGATCTTGACCTAAGAGATTCCTACAGATTTGACCTTGTTTTTGGATGCCTTCTAGCTCCCCCGTCTCTTTGTGTGTGTGTGTGTGTGTGTGTGTGTGTGTGTGTGTGTGTGTGCAAGCACGCTCATGTGTTGGAACACACATGTACCTGTGTGTAATTTGGGTGAACATGTATGAATGTAGAGACAAGGGATCAATATTGTCTTGCCCATCTCTTTATTCTTTATTTGAGACAGAGTCTCTCATTGTACCTGGAACCCACTGCTTCAGCTAGATGGGTTGGTCCGTGAATTGCAGGGATCCCTACGTCCTCATATCCTACTAGTGTGTGCAACTTTACTCAGCCTTTTCACAGGGGTCCTAGTGAGCTGAATGCAGGTCCTTATGCTTTGCCAACCAACTTATTTCGTCTTGGTCACCCCCTTCTTCACCTTATCAGTCTTCTGCTAACTTAAACTGTGGGGTCTCTTGGATTTCTGGTCTTGGAGATGTAGCTCTGCTTTATGCTAAGGAGGGTGGGCCATGTGACCGGCAGCCTAGCTCAAAGCACTGTAGTGGCAGATACTGTCCTTATCATGTACTTAGGCATGGTATGTCACCTCTTGAAGTCTTTGCACAACACAATTGGTGTCTTTGTGACGACACTTGACAGAGGTAAGCTGGCTTCATAGTGTACTCCTGAGGGTTGCATGGGCAGGCCAGCGTCTGGTAGAACCCAGTATACACCCAATGCTGTTGCTGTTCCTGCTTCTCAGTGCCCTGAATTAACTCCTTTTTTATCCACTCTCCTTTGGAAGAATGTGGGGTTCATTTTTTTCCTCTGTGGATCCCCACACCCCCTATCTTCTGCCTCTGCCCTAGCTGTTTATGCTTAGGTGGGTGTCTTCCTTCTGATACAATGAAATGCTCTCACACCATCATCCCTTCTAGAGCGTCTTCCCTTCTGAATCCATTTTCTACGTTTCAAGCAGCTGGGCTTTTGCGAAGCCTAGTTTGGATCATATCACTCTCTTGCTCTGAAACCCACTGTGGCTCCCTGTTACCTGCAGACCAGAGAGTAAATTCGGAGGCAGGCCTTTTAAACTTTCTGCATCTAGATCTCACCAGTATAACCGATTTCATTCTGGTTTGTTTCTCTCTGCACCCGGCGATCCAGCTTCGGTGGACTTGTTCCTTCCTCCCCAAATCCTCCATTCATGCTTATTATTATGATGAGGTCTGCTTGAACATGAGGAATGTGTTTTCTGAGACTGGAGCGGATGATCTTTCTTTTATTGTCATGTTATAAAGATAGAATCTCTGCCCGCCCAAAGGCTGGTACAGGAGGTGGGTTGCCAGGCACCTTCTCGGAGATGATTTTAAATGTGGTGCTCCTGTTCCCTTAGAGACAGATGTGCCTGTTTAGCAGCAAGAGGAGAACATACAGGGAAACTACATTGGCATTAACCTTCCGCTACCATTCCCTCCTCTCACCAGGCAGTTCTGGCGTCACTCTTCTCCCCCAGTATCACTAATTTTTCATAGTGGTTTTGAAACCCAAATCCGGTTATGTCAATTCTCTGCTTAAACTCCTACAATGATTCTGTGTCTCGTAAACTGATGTTCTGGAACAGGGAGGCAGAGGTCCGTGTGACCCGAAGCTGGCTTTCCTCTCTAGACTTTCCTCCATCTGTTCACTGACTCATACCCATCTTAAAAACACTTATTTTGAATTTTAGTTTTTGAGAACTTCCTTTATGAACGCTGTATCTATATCACCTCCATCACTTTCCCCCTCAAGCTCCCCTTATGTTCCTTCCCACATTCATAATATCTTCTTTATTATTGTTGCATGTCTATACATGTGTGCACATGCACATGCATGCACACATGTATATGCAACTCACCGAGTCTGTTTATCATTGTTTGTTTGTTCATGTGTCCAGGGTTGATCACGTAGGCCTGGGTAACTCAAGTGGGAACCTGTCCTTAGATCACTCTGACTGCCCCCCTCTCAGCAGCTACTGGCCGCTTGCACCTCTCTACATAGGGACAGGACCATGTGGCATTTTCTTGGTGTGCCAGCTGGTGGTGTCACTATGCTGGCCTTGTTCAGACAACAATGTCATTGGGATTTCATGGGTGTATTTTCCCTGTTGTGCCGAGGGGACACTATCTCTAACTGTAAGTACCCCGGGACCTCTGGCTCTTAGAATCTTTCCAGCCGTCTTCCACAATTGCTCCTGAGCCTTAGGCTTACACAGTCTTTGACCTAGGGTAATTCCTGGGTTCCTTCCCGCTGTTACCTTCCTGGGCCACCTGTTCTGCCTTGTTCACTCTTCTCTGTCTCTTGTCACCTCATACTCACAGTTAAAGTCAGCGTTGAAATTTCACTTGATCAAGGAAGCCCTCCTTTCTGGACAGCACAGAACCTTGATTACATTCTGCCCACTGTAGCAGAATTTCTCTTGAACCACCAACTAGGTCCCAAATCATGACATGGAGACTTAGTATTAATTATGAATGCTCAGCCTTAGCTTCTGCTCATTTCTGGCTAATTTTTTTTCTTTACCTTAACCTGTTTCTCTTCATCTGTGTTTTGCCTCAGGGCTTTTTACCTTTCATTCTGTGTGTCCTACTCTGTGTCTCTCTGTCTGGAAGCTACCTGGCTGACCTTGGGAATCTCCCTCCTTTTCTCCCTCATTTTCCTCTCTCTCTTTCCTGAGCCTACGTCTCTCCTACGTATTCTCTCTGTCTGCCATCCCCACCTCTCTGCCTACTGCCTAGCTATTGACGGGTTAGCTTTATATTAGACCAATCAGGTGCCTTAGGCAGGCAAACCAACTTATCTTTATATCGTTAAACAAATGCAGCATAAACAAATGTAACACATCTTTACATAGCTAAAGTAATATTCCACAATAGCCCACAACATGAGCTGCTTCTTACCACTTGTGGCATCCTGGTGTCAGCTCTGTGGTGATTTCAGATGCTTCACCTTCTCCACTAGACCTTTAACCTCAACAGGTCAGAGGTCATGCTTGTTCTCCTCACATTTTTAATCTCTTAACACGCATGGTAGCAAAGTTTCACAAATTATTTTCTGTTCCTTAAAAAAAAAACTTATTGGCATTTGCTTGCATGCTAGTTACACTATACGAAGCGAGGAAAGAAAGCCACATAAAAAGTTAAGGGTGAATCGTGGGAGGAAAGGCAGAACTGTAGAGGTGACATGGTTTAAAGGGGGCTTTTGTCCCGTTTAAATCGCATCTGCCACCAAGTACCCATGGTTTCCCATGGCTTCCAACCTTCCTGCTGTAGCCAGTGCTTCCCATGAGACATCAAAACAGCAGCAAGGAGCCGTTCAGAACCCCAGGGTATCTGACTGAGAATTATTATTTTATTTAGCAAATATGTACTTAGACCTGGCCTTTTATAGGATAATTCTAAATGTTAGGAGCAGTGAGAATAGTCTCCCATGTTCAGAAGTGGTACAGCCATAGGCAGAATGTGCTTTGATGGCTGGGGGAAAGAACGCTAGTCTTGATTTATTCATGTTGCCTAAGATATATACCTAGAGAACATCATCTTTCAATGGGAGTCGAGTTCTAGAGACGAGCCGTTTTTAAGGAAAATTTGTTTGTACTGGCATGATAATTTGAGAGCATCAATTTGAGTCATTGTATCCAGATGTCTCTGAATTGTAGACTCAATATACAGCACACCATCTCTCAGGAATTGTATCGTAAATATTTCAGGGCTTTAAACATGTGCCATGATTAGACATGTGTTATAGTAGTTGGCTGAGTAAGGGTTTGATGCATTGGCATGAAAAAGACTCCTTCAAGCTTAGCATGTTTTCATCCAGGGCTTAAAATATCCCACTGTGGAAATTCCCATAGAGCACAGACAAATTCTGTTTCCAAGATCAAAGCTTTTGCTGTAGATTTCAGAACTGAGCAATGGGATCCTGGGCCTCGGTGTTCAGTGTACCCATTTGTTAGAAGAAAATCCCGTTAAAATAGTTACAAGTCCCCAGCCTTTTCACTGATTTGTCTGGGATACTGTCTCTCCACAGTGAATGCAACATGGAAATGAGTTTTAATGTAGAAGTAGTTTTGAAATAAAAATAGAGAAAGCCTGAATAGGGGCTGGAGAGATGCTCAGTGGTTAAGAGGACTTGTTGCTCTTTCAGAGGACCTGAGCTGGGTTCTCAATACCTAAGTGGGTGGCTCTGTTGGAACCTGATGCCCCCTTCTAGCCTCTGCTGGTACCTTCACACACACACTAAAACGATACATCTTAAAAAACTAAATAATTAATAAGCGTTATTGTGCATTATGTAATGAGTTACTTAATGCCCAGTTTGAGATGCCAGGAAGATCAAAATGCAAAAACTGGTTTGGCTCTTTACATCTGTTTTGTGGAAGTCTACATTAGAAAACCTTGAAAGAAGGTGTCGTAGGATTTCTATTTCTCTGAAGAGATACCATGACCAGCAACTCTTATAAAAGATAACATGTAATTGGGCCGACTTTTATAGTTCAGCAATTTAGTCCATTATCTTCATGGTGGGAAGCGTGGCAGCATGCAAGCAGATATGATGCTGGAGAGGCAGCTGAGAGCTCTACATCTCTATCTGTGGGTAGCAGGAAGAGAGAATGAACAAGTCCATACCTCCTCCAACCAGGCCACACCTCCTCCAACAAGGCCACACCTCCTCCAACAAGGCCACATCTCCTCCAACAAAGCCACATCTCCTCCAACAAGGCCACATCTCCTCCAACAAGGCCACACCTCCTCCAACCAGGCCACACCTCCTCCAACCAGGCCACAACTCCTCCAACAAGGCCACATCTCCTCCAAGCCCATACCTACTCCAACAAGTCCACTCCTCCTCCAACCAGGCCACACCTCCTCCAACAAGGCCACACCTCCTCCAACAAGGCCACACTTCCTCCAACCAGGCCACATCTCCTCCAACAAGCCCACACCTACTCCAACAAGGCCCCTCCTCCTCCAACAAGGCCACACCTCCTCCAACCAGGCCACACCTCCTCCAACAAGGCCACACCTCCTCCAACAAGGCCACACTTACTCCAACTAGGCCACACCTACTCCAACCAGGCCACGCTTCCTCCTATGAGGGACATTTTCATTCAGACCACTGTAGAAGGTATCATTTAAGAGGGGAGATGACTTTAAACTCTGGGACTTCCATGGAAGAACGAGAGGACAGACTCATTTATGCTGTTCTCTGTTTTTCACATGCATGCCATGGCATGCACACTCACATACATGTGCACACACATGCATACAAATAAAAAATGTGATAAAAATTTTAAAGAGAGGAGACAAGGCAAGTCAACAATAACAGAGAAATGAAAAATGCAGAAGAGGGAGAGGAGCTTTGCTACTTGGAAGAGGATGTCTTCTGGAATTGTGGAGATGTGTGGATATGAAGGAAGAAGACACAGCTGTGACTTAGGAAAGGGGCTGAGTAAGTGTACGGCTAGCAAATGGGGTGCAGGGATGACAAGGACTGTCCATGGTCTGACTGGGCACACAGTGCATGAAAGAGGGTGGTGGGCTTCAGCCTGCAGGCCAGACAAGGGGGTGCTGGGGTCAGAGAAGCTGAGGATTTTGATCCGTTTTTCTGTAGACCATGGAGAAATGATCCAAATGTCTAGCAACATAAAAGCTTGTTCTTGTCTCAGACACTAATGGCATTTATGCCAGTGGCTTGTTTTATGATCTGTTTATTTTAAAATTAATTGAAAATTTTTTACATCTATGTATGTATGTGTTTGTTTGCTTGTCTTTGTGTGTCTATGTGCATGGGATGAAGTGCATGTGTAGCGGTCGGAGGACAACTTGTGGGAGTCAGTTTTCTGCTCTGAACACGTGGGTTCCATAAGTCGAACTCCAGTCTCCAGTCCTGGCACCCCGTACCTTTCCTAACTGAGCCACCTTGTCAGCCCGTAGCTTTCGAATTAACATATAAACCAGCGGGTTTCTTTATGGTGCTGTCGTACATGCTATGTCTCATTGCACTTTGCTCATGTTTGCCAGCTGTCACTCTTCCTGTCTCCCTTGCCCCTCCCTGCTGGTACGTGTTCCTCTTCCTTAATTATTCCCCATCTACTTTTCATTTTTATATAAATAAATACATATATGTATGTATATATGTGTGCCATTTGTCTGTGTTTTCCCCTCCTATTATCCTCACTTGGTCTCCCTTCCTCCTCCTTTTAGACACTTTCCCTCTTTTTCCACCCATGTGGTCCCCTTTCTTCTCTCTCTCTCTCTCTCTCTCTCTCTCTCCTCGTCTTATTTCAGAATAAGAGTGTGGTGCGTATCTACCTTCTTGTTTTCCTTCTCTCACTGCTAGGAACTGAAAGTAAGGTCTTCCCATACAGGGAAGCACCCTCCCACCCCATCTTCAACCCTCTCTCACTTTTTGTTTTGAGACAGAGCTTCATTGAGCTTTCCAGGCTGACCTTGAGTTCCCTGTGTGACCCCAGAAAGCCTTAAGCCTGTGATCCCCCTGTACTGTCCTTCAGAGTCATTGGTTACAAGCCAATGTCACCAGCTCAGTTTTCTGCATCTGGCTTATTTCACTCAGCATGATGGCTCTGGTTCCATACATTTTTCTGCAAATGAACAATTTAGTTCTCTTTTTTTACATGTGTAATTGTATATATGTGTGTTTGCCTGATTGTCTACATGTGTACTACGTGTATATAGGTGCCTATATAGTCCAGATGAAGGAGTAAGAACCCCTAAAACTGGAGTTGCAGGGGACTGCAAGCTGCTCAGTGTGGGTGCTGTAAGCTGAACTGAGTCCTCTAAAAACAGTACATGCTCTTAACTACTGGACCATCTTTCTAGTCTCTTTCACCCTTCTTTATAGCAGAATAAAATTCCACTGTGTAATACACCAGACCGTCTTAGTCCATTCGTCTATTCACAGATTCCTAGGCTGGTTCTGTATCTTGCTAGATATTGTGAACAGTGTTGTGGTAAGCACGGATGTGCAGCATCTCTGCGGCATGCTGACTCAGGTTCCTTTCATTATGCATCCTGAGTGGTAAAACTGGACCGTGTGGGAGTTTTAGTTTGTAGAGGGACCTCCATGCTGGTTTCCATACAGGCTGCACTAGCTTACTCCCCCACCGTCAGTGTATAGGAATTCCTTTTCTCCCACATACGCCAGTGTTTGTTGTCATTTTCCCTTTGCAGTACCCTAAGATTAAAAACCAAAGACAAGCAGACAAGACTATCTTCTTGCTTAGCTGGTTGCTTTCTCCAGTACAGATGTACCTCAGTTTACTTAACTGTGCTCTGTTATCCTCTCATGATTACTTCCAAGACAATTGTGTTTTGAAAAACATTTTCAAATACTGCTATTTGTTCTTGATAGATGTGTACTCAGACCTTACAGTTCTAAGCCAGAGGTAACTTTAGGGATTCATTTGCAAAATGCTCCCTGTCAGATCTGAAGTCTGGGCATATTGAACCTCACTGCTACCAGGTCTTGTCCTGCTCAGTCAAATCATCCATCCTTTCTTCCTCTAGTTGAAGCCAACAGCAGAAACTGTTAGTTGGAGTCATTCCTGTGTCAACTGAGCTCAGATGCCTCTCCAAGTCTGGTGGCTTTGTGACCTCTTTTGTGTTAGATTCCCTGGGCATGGGAGGGACACCAGCTCTTTTCTAGCCCCACTGTGTATTGTCACTGCGAATTCTCTTATGTGTTCCTGTCCTTGCCATGGCTAATGCACCCAAGCCTTCATTTAAAGCAATAAGCAGCCTGAGGTTTATGAAATAAAAGATTGATACTGGCTTCATGAAACCCAGGCAAAAGCAATATCTTTTCTATATCTCACTGTGCTTTTAACTCTGGAACCTTCAATACACAGCGACCAATAAAAATGAAATAACAACGGTGATGATAATAATAAAAAGGGTGCTCGCCATCTTCCAAGAACCATAATTCGAGTAAGGATGGCTTTAATTTCTCCATTGATTTAATGACAACTGATGACCATGCTTATTTCTTTCTTCACTCTTAAAGAATATTTTCATTTTTAAAGGAAAGAGTCGTATAATGTAGTACAACTTCTTGTATCTCCCTGGCTCTTTTGCACACCAGAAGCCTGGCTAGCCAAAATACCTGGTCAAAGCTGTTTTATTCAGTGTAAGGGAGGCAAGTATCACACGGTGGGAGAGGAATTTGCTTTGATAGCATGAAACATTCCGCAGAGTAAATCTGCTTTCTCCTGTCTTCCGAACACACATCCAATCTCATGGGCCGGGCTATTTATTTGCACACAGAAGGTGTAAAAGTACTCATAATAAATACGGGATTTGACACCATGACCCAACATTATTTGGCTCCAGACAAAAGTTACGATCCGTGTCCAAGTACTTAACTTTTCTTACCAGTTACCTTCGTCAAATTAGATATTTGCCATGTACTATGTGATTATTTTCAATTTATTTTCTACCCGGCCAGACAACTTTCACCATTTAATTATTTATTTCACTTGCCTTTAATTGGGTTTGAGTCTACTCTCTTGTCATTGGCTTTTCTCTGACCATCAATTCTCTCTTTCTTTTCCTTTTTCCCTCCCGCTTTTTCTCCTTTCTTCTCTCCTTCTTTCCATTTTATACAGCTAAGTGAGGAATTTTCCATATTTTCTCTCTAATGGTAGCTGTTTTTAAAGCTCTTCCTACTGGATTCACCACCCTATTCATCTCTGCATCTCTTCCAATTGCACAGCTCCTCTTTTGGCTCCGTGTCACGGTATCTTTTTCACACAATGTGCCTATCTTGATTGCTTGCTGTGTTCCCTGGTATTAATTACCCAGATTTCATTGTCTCTCTCAGTAGATCTTAACAGACCATACTAATATTCATTGGGCTAATCAACTAATACTGCACAAGGACAGAAAAACGCCTCCCAAAGCTGCCCTCCTAAGCCACCCAGGGAAAGCTAGAAAACAGCTGTTCCCCAGACGCCCCCAAAGCAAAGCAAGATATTGAAGTTCCTCCAATTGCCCCAGGTGGCTGGGATGTTTGGCCTAGCCTTGGCATCTTCTGGACTCCTCACCTTTGAGGGACTAGACTCTAGTTTTAAGCTTCTCTGTCCAGGCCAATTGCTTTTCCCTCGGAATGCAGACTCTTGGTCACAAGAGAAAGTGTCAGACGCCAATCAAATCTCATGCTTGACTTGCGCAAAAGGCTCTGGGTGTCAGCTACCCTGTCAGCTGCTGTCCTCTATGGGTTTTATACTGTTAAACTCATTCTTAGCATAGGAAACTCTTTTCTCTTAGCCTTACAGCCTTGTGGCTTTGGGCACAAGTCTGGACATAAGGTCATTCCTTAAGTGTGGTTTGCATGCCCTGCACTCTTTTCCAGTGCCAGTGAGATGTGACCAGTGGCTGGCATTACACAGGAGGACCAGGGCTGCCAAGGACAAAAATCAATAATGGAAAAACAATTAACTTTCAAATGTTAGTGCTGTGCAATTGGTGCTACTGAGAGTTGAGCTGGGAAAGTTCTCATTGCACCTTGATATGCACATATGATGCCATTTGCAAAGTCTTGTGGCACCCTCCTTCCAGCAAGATTGTTTCCATGAGGGATGGAAACACCATCTTTTCTACTAAAGGGTTGAATGAGATATTTCATTAATAATTGTAGAGAAGCCACTTGGAAGAAATTAAAATTCCTTCAGGGTTAGTGCTTCTTGTAATCAAAATATATGTTCCAATTTTGAAATTACACTGTATTATCTAATCATGCAAAAATATGAGGCCAAGCCCTGAGCACTTAGAGTGAGGCACAGGGAACCTTTGAACTGGAACCAAAACTCAACAGAAGCCCTGCGGTGTGTGCTTGCTTGTTAGCTTAAGCATGGTGACATAGTCTGATGAAGAAGTAAAACGCTTTGCCTTGCTGACATAGTTTAGCTTGTGTGTTGATTTTCTTGAGACTCTAGACCCAAATGACCATCTGACCTGTCTTAGTCACTGTTTTATTTTGGTGAAGAGACACCATGACCACAGCAACTCTTATGAAAGAAAGCATTGAGCTGAGAACTTGCTTACAGTTTCAGAAGGGTAGTCCATGATCACTGTGATGTGAAGCAGACATCCATGGCACTGTGGCAGTAGCTGAGAGCTTTAATTCTGATCTGCATGAGAGAGAGAGACAGAGAGAGAGACAGAGAGAGAGACAGAGAGAGAGAGAGACTCTCTAGGCACTCCCAGTGACATGCCTTTTCCAACAAGACCATACCTTCTCCAACAAGGCTACAGCCCCTAATCCTTCCAAAACTATTCTAACTGGGAACTAAACATTTAAATATATGAACCTATAGGGACCATTCTCATTCAAAACACTACACTACCCAAAACAATTTACAGATTCCATGCCATCTTAACCAAAATTCCCATGATGTCCTTCACATATATCCTAAAATTCATATGGGACTATAATAGTCAAAGAAATCCTGAACAAAAAGAACAGTGTTGGAGGAATAACTCTATCATATTTTAAGATATATATATATATATTATAGAGCTATAGTAATAAAACCAGTATGGTACTGGCACGGAAATAGACATGTAGGTTAATGGAACAAAATAGAAAATGCAAACATCAGTGCACATAATTATGGCCATCTGATATTTGACGAAGATGCCAAAAACAAACAGTAGGAAAACAGAATCATCAACGAATGTTTCTGGGAAACTGCATAGCCACATATAAAAGAATGAAAGGAGACACATATAGAGCACCTGTACAAGTGGGCTCCAAGTGGACCAAAGGCTTAATTGTGAGACCAGAAATGCTGAAACTGCTCAAAGAAAACATAGGCAGTATCTACAAGAGGTAGGTGTTGGAAAGGACTTTCTGAATAGGATTCCATTCAACAAATAAAACTCATAGAACTAAAAAGCTTCTATGTAGCAAAGGAAATGCACTGTTTCCCTTCAAGACTCTGAAAGCTACCAGAGTAACCAGGTTGAGAGCAACCCACGTGGATGAAAGACAAGGTAGCATGCAGTCAAACCCAGGAAGCTGATAAAAGGGCTGAGCTGATTGCTGCATGAAGGTTGTTTGCAAAAGTCCAATCTGCTCTTGTCAGTAAAGGACAGATCCAATAGAATTATCAATTAGCACATCATGACTGAGCTCTTAGTTTGCTTGTGCTCGGGTTGCAGCAAGAATGCTGTTTCCTCCCTTCCAAATGGAGGATAAGAACAGGGTAGATAAATTGCCAAACAAAGGGAGGTTGTAGAGGCCAGTCTGTCATAACAGCTGAGGAGCCATAAAGGGCACAAATTTCACCATCAGTCACAAATGTGCACAAACTCAAATGCACAGCACGGTAGCTGAAGCCTGGCTTAAATGGGATCATTTTTGTTTCAATAGCGTTTGATTATTCTTGTGATGCTATTATGATGATCATAGCTACTGCAATTTGCTATTGTGTAGAAATGGTTTGTCCAAAGAGATGCTGTTCAAAATCAAGAATAACAGAGATGATTTGCTGCGAGCTGCCATTTGGAAGATCAGGAAGCATTCCATTCAGAAAGGAAGTTCAGTGTGTTTTGGAAAGCCTGGCCACTTCCCACCAGGGAGAGTCATGTTATGGAAGGAGAATTGTCCGTTACCCCTCCCTTCCCTGTTAAAGAGCAGTAGAACAGGGTGTTCCCACTCTCTTTGCTATGAAGCTCTGCAATCAAGCTCTTCCAACAACCAACAGGGACAGATGTCTCAGACTGTGTTCTCTGTGGAGAATGCTCTCCTCCCTTCCCCCTTGAAGTCTGGTTGGTCAGCTGTTTTCCTCCGAGTTCCTAGCAGATCCACTTCGTTAGATGTCTCTCTGGGATCTGCAGGTAGAAAGAATGGTGTGATTTCCTCCATAAGATTGAGGGTGGTGTGAACACAGAATAACACTATGCATAGAAAATAGGACGATTATTGTGGGGTCATTTGTCACATGGTGTTGATGTAGCCTGATACCAGGTTTCAGAAGGTGCTTGTGGAAAGGTTCTGGGTTCTTCTGTTCCCGAACAAAGAATAGCTCTGAAACAATTTATTAGAGATAGTATATTTCCAGGGATGGGGAACTGGGCTGAGCAAAGAGAGAATGCTTATAAGCTCAATAACCCCCCTGCACAAAGAGTTGGGGTTTTAATGTGTTGTAAAACAGGTTCTTTGGTTCATTTGCATAGCATGGACTTTTGAGTTCATTTGCCATTCTGAGCATGCTCGGTTACATGCAGTTCTGTGTACAACTTTACGAATCACTTGTGTCCTTAGCATTTTAAGTCTCTAGCCAGGGGTGCAACACCTTCACATTATAATGACCCAGAAGTCACTCTAAGCCGCTCTGGAATGCCTCTGTTCTGTGTGAGCAGCACCAGCCTGTGTAAGTCCACCTCAGCTGCCTTCACTGATTTTGTAAGTCTTTGTGTAAACCTTCCAGACCTCATTCTGCCTTATTCTCTTGCCTCAGTATTATGAGCACTTGCTTAATTGCTGCCCCCAGAAGACTTTAAATGGTTTAAAAACAGGTGGTTCGGCTTTCTGGCTTGGCATAATGATGGCCCTTGGAATAGCAAATACTGGCAGGCTTTTCTCAGCACAGAAGAAACACCATGGAGCTGCTGCAAAAGAGGAGACAAAATGACACACAGTGAAGCACCTGGTGGTGAGTTTACACATATAAAATTCATAATTCTGACCTAATAATTCATAATTCATAAAGCTGACAGAGAGAATGTAGGTAAGGAATCAAAAAAAAATCCTCCTTATGCATGCAGCTTGTGTCTTTCCATCCAGGTCTCCAAGATTCTAAGTCTCCTATTTGCTTATGGGGGAAAAGCCCATCTTATCTGAGTAAAAAGGGAGCAGTTGCTGTCATTTAAATAGAACACAGAAGAGAGAGTGATGCTTTGAAATGAAATCTCCCTTTCAAAATGTTTTCTTTCATTCCTAAGCTTTGGTTCTTCTACACTCACACTTCAAACCGCAGAGGAGCACAGAAACAGTGCAGAACGTCCTTGTAGATGGCCAGGACGTTGTCTGTGGTCCTCTTCACCAGGATGCATGGAATCGTGAAGTCCTAGGAAGGCGAGGGGAAGGGGTTCTTCTCATGAGGGTGTCCAGGGAGAGGACACTGCCCAGTAAAAATAATCAATACACTCTTGACTCCTGCTGGTCACCGTGGTTATTCAGCACACATGGACTTAGCTTCCTTCCTACTGTTCACAAAGACATCACCAGCTCATTCCTTCAGTGTAGGGAATCAAAGAGCTAGATGACCCCTGTAGCATGAGGGCCTGCTTGTTGGGGTTTCTGTCCTGCCTGGTTCCCACAGCCAGTAAATCCCAAAGAAAATCACACAGAGGTCTCCATAAGTTATAAACTGATTGGCCCATTAGCTCAAGCTTCATATTAGTTCTTATAACTTATATTAACCCAACATTCTTATCTATGTTAGCCACGTGGCTTGGTACCTTTTTTGGCAGGGCAGGTCACATCTTTCTTCTTCGGTGTCTGGACAGGACTGGGAAAAGAACTTCCTTCTTCCCAGAATATGCCTGTTCTCATTGCCCCACCTCTACTTTCTGTCTGGTTGTCCTGCCTATACTTCCTGCCTGGCTACTGGCCAATCTGCATTTATTTTAATTGACAGAAAACAGAATTGTCCCACACCAGACCCCAGCATTCCTTCTGACTCCAAAGGTCATGATTTTTAAATAAAGTTGAGACTGGTTCTTCCCACTTCCCCCCCTCCACTTGGTGTATAGGCTTAAATCCCCTCTCTTTGTTCTGCATAGTCTGGTTAGGATTGTGCTCTTTGTTGAGCAGCATTGCACAGCTAAGTTCTATGGAATTCTTTAGTAATGAAGCCTCTTTCCTTGTTACACATACTCCTTCTTGGCTGCCTTTTTTTCTCAACATTTCTGATAAATTTATGTCTAAAATGTTCGGGTAAAAATCCTTTCCAGCACTGTATAACCTCTTAGTAGATGCCAGCTAAGCTATTTACCTCTTGATAAGGAGTTAGTGAAAAAAAACCCTGCAGGCAGAATATTTATTCTATATTTCCTTTTTGATCTTAGTAATTGGTTTTATAATTGCTAGACCTGTGTTGGCACCTATGAGCAACTACCTGCCGTTTAGACGCAAGCCTGGGTTTTAGCAGTTTAATGAATGTTGACAAGTGCTAGGCTTATGTGGCAGGGTTGTGACATAACAGCTCTGGGAATGCAGTATGCAATTTCTTAGCTTTTACTACACAATTCTAATAAATTCAGTAATGGGTGCTTCCTCAGGAGATGCCAAGAAGCAGGCCTCCCTGGTTGCAGACATCGGGAAAAGATGCTGGTTATGTTGGCAAGGAAATTACTCACATTTTAATCTTCTCTTTCTTCCCTTCAAGCCCTCCCATATAACCCCTTCTTGGTCTGTAGAATGTTACTTGCATGTGTGTTTTCAGGGCTGAGCATCTGGTATTGGGTAACCCATTGGTGTACTATTCCCTGGAGGACACCATCCCTCTCACTTTCTGTGTTCATTAGTTGTGTGTAGTTCATTGTGAGGGGCTATGGTCTTATGGTCTTCCCCATCCATTTGGCATGCCTGTTGGTGTCTTCCTTATTCAGCTTCTGGTTAAGCAGTCATGTTGGTGAGACTTTATTGGGGGTAACACACTGTCTTCAGGGAGGACAACTACCACACAAGAAATGGGAATTAATTTGAAGGTCAGGATGCTTATGGTGATGCATGCCTGTTATTCCCACACTAAGAAGTCTGAAACAGGAGGATTGTGGCAAGTTGGATGCTAGTCTTGGCTGGACTATGAGAGCTTGTGTCTAAGAACAAAACAGATAAATAACAAATTGAAGGGGGAAAAAGATCATTGTCCTGGTAGTTGATAATTCATTTATGTGTTTTTTTCAGGAATAAAGTCAACTAATATATTTGTAATGAAATGCAGTCACCTTAAATGTGCATCTTATTGTTTAGTAAACATAGGCACACTTGCAGCTACCAGAATAAGAAGGATGCAGATCAGTTGAACACCATCCGAAAGGCTTACAAGGTGCTCTGTGCTGCACCCCTCACCCCCCACCCAGCTCCAGCAAGCACTGCTCTTTGTCACCGAGGATTAGCTTTCACAATGCAGGGATTATAAATGAACGAATAATGCAGCATATTAGTTACATTCTTATTGATGCGGCAAAATACCTGGGCAAGGCAACTCATGAAGGAAGGCTGGTTTTGGCTCATCATTTGAGGGCACAGTGTACCATGATGGGAAGGCTGACAAGAGGAGCATGAGGCAGCTGGCAGCTCACACTGCACTGAGAGGCAGAGAGAGAAGGCTGATGGTACTCAGATTCTTTTCTTCATCTTCTTCAGCCCAGAATCCCAGCCTGTGTCATGATGCTCCCCACAATCAGGATGGGTTGTCCCACCCCAGTTAATTCTTTCTAGGAGCACACCCACAGGCACACCCTCAGGTATGTTTCTATGGAGATTCAAATCCCATCAAGCTGACAAGATTAGCTCTTACATGTGATTTTACTCTTCTGTTCAGGCTTTGTGTACTTAGCACATGTGTTTTAATTAAGTTTGTTTATTTGTTTTCTTTATTGGTGAAAGCCCGAGTTTCCAGTAATAGAATAAAGTTACTTATCAATAAGAAATATTAACAATATCTGTTATGTTTATTTTCTTTAGTAGGGTTTCTCTGTGTAGCCCTGACTGTCCTGGAACTTGCTCTATAGACCAGGCTGGCCTTGAACTCACAGAGACCCTCCTTTCTTTGTCTTCCAAGTGCTGGGATTAAAGGTGTGTGCCACCACTGTCTATTTTTTTTAACTTATTTTTATTCTTCTTTCATATATTACATCCTACTGTGTTTCTCCTCCCTCACCTCCCCCAATCTCTCTCCCCAAGTTCCCTTTCCCTCAGATCTACCTTCCACCTTGCCTCCCCTCAGAAAAAAGCAGGCCTTCCAGGGACATTAACTAAACACAGCTTAACAAGCTACATTAAGACCAGGCATGCACCATCATCACATCAAGGCAGAATGAGGCAGCTCAGTAGGAGGAAAAGGGTCCCACAAGCAGGCAAAAGGGTCAGAGACAGCCCCTACGTCCCCTATTAACTGTCCCCCAGGAACATCAAGCTACTCAGTCATAACATATATGAAGAGGACCTAAGTTAGAGCCCTGCAGGCTGGCTCCCTGATCTCTGTGAGCACCAGTGAGTCTGGATCAATTGATTCTGTGGGTCTTGTTCTCATGGTGTACCTGACCCCTCTGGCTCCTCTGATTCTTTCTCACCCTCCTCCATAGGATTCCCCAAGTTCCACCTAATGTTTGGCTGTGAGACTCTTGTATCTGCTCCCATCAGTTGCTTGATGAAGTCTGTCTGGTCTCTTTAATGACAATTTTGCTAGGCTCCAGTCCCAGAACAGGCAGGATAAACAGGTCAAAGGTTTTGTGACTTGATTGGTATCACAATCCTTCCACTTGAGTCCTTGTCTGGTTACAGAAAATGCCTGGTTCAGGTTCTGTAAGCGTGTGTTTTTTTTTTTTTTGACATACATAGCACTGAAAGCTTCATTTGGTGACAAGAGATGGCCCCTTGGGACTCTGTCTCTCCTATTATTAGGCAACTTAATTAGGATTACCTTCACCGAGTTTAGGAAGTTTCCACTGTACTAGGTTTCCATAGCACCCCTCAAATGCTCCCCACTTCCAGCTGTCTTTCTCCACCATCTCCCTTAACCTCCTTTCTACCTTATTTTCCACTAGCAATTCAGTAGTGCTGCATGTTAATTCATAGCCTCATTAATACATGATATTTTGTCTTTTAAATTTTTATTCATTTTGATATACATATGAAGTGAGAGCTCATTCTGATTTTACTTTGCATTTTCTTAGTCATTAAGCTTCAAACATCTTTTCATGTACTTTTTAGTTATGTCGAGTTTATCCCCAAATATTTGATGGGACTAGAAAGTCATTTTTACTCATTGTTTCAAAGGGCTCAGTCAATGGGATTTTGTCCACATGTGCCTCAACAGGATGCCCTTCTGGAGGAATGTTGGCAGCAGAGACTGCTTAGCTCATGGTGGCACAGAAGGAGGGAGAGAGATATGTGTGTGGGGGGTCCTAAGGACTAGGTATGATCTTTAAAGCCATGCCCAATTAACCCACCTCCAGCTAGGCTCTACCTTTAACAGCATCCCCTGGACCAGCAGCATCAACAACTAGCAAAGGTCTAATACCTAAGCCTCTAGAGGTCATTTCATATCAAACGATTACGCTGTCTACCCACCGCATCTGTGAGATGTCGTCACAGAGATGTGATCATTTTGAATGGTCTGTCTTATCATTTTTGGTCTTTCTTTAAATGTTGCTATTTGTCAGATGTGTGCAGTGTACAGACTTTTGTCCAGTGCATCACTGTGCTTTATCTCAGTGGGACCTTTCAACAAGCAGCAGTTTCATGTTCTCTTTCATTCCTCACTCCAGGGTGTCAGGACTGTCAAGCATTTGAGTTTTCTATTATTGATAACCTTAAATCTAGATGTTTCAAAGTCGATGTGGAGTCCCCTCTGTGTGCTGTGATTACCATTAATGAATAAAGAAACTGC
>LOEQ01000228.1:421632-451864 GCA_001685075.1 Bramus lutescens | reverse complement strand
TTAAACAAAAAAGAAAGGCTTTAACTTTAACATAGTAAAATTACATATAAAAAAGTTATCAAGCAAGAATTACAGTTAAAATATTTAGGTCTATTTTATCTTTTATTATAACTATGGAAAACTATAAGTATAACTAACCATTCTTCAACTCCATCAAAGACTCCAGAAGGATATATTACCTAAGTAAACAAGAAATAAGCAATTTTTTGTCAGTATCCCTTAAACAATAAAATTTAATATTTCTCTATACTATGTTTGGTGTTATAAGCAATATGGCAATGATTTAAAGGTTTCAGTTAGATGTGTGGCGATTAGATGAAAACACTATGTCATTTTATATAAGATATTGGAGTTTCTAGACATTTCGGTGCCCATACAGATCCTAGAACCAAAATAGACACTAAGAGATGACTGCATTCAAATATAAGTACTGTGATAGTCATTCACCTGTCAGTAAAGATGTTTTATTTTCCCTTACATCTATCTGAAATAAACTAAACTGAAAATCTCAGGGTTTGGATTTTTTAAAGGAATGAAGTAACCTTTTAAGACTAGCACATGCTATAGAGGTCGTAGTGACTCTGGTCCTGATCTTTTCCATAAGAGAGCATTTAAAAACAGGACACCATTTTACATTGGGAGAAGCAAGTGCAAAAGTGATAATGAAATTCATAAACCAACCTACAAGCCATGCTTTGTGAATGTGAGTCAAATGATAAATGTAGAATGGGCTTAGAAGTGAGGACTTGATGAGACTGTGGAGTTGTTTAACCTCATCTGTGTTCATGGGGGATCTGGTGTTTACCACATTAATAGTCTCATCTACCTTTGGTCTTTCATGGCTTCTACAAGCCCTGGAAAAATACTATACCTTGTGTTTCACTCTAATGAACAATGCTTTTCTTTTTCTAATAACAGAAACTAGGATGGCATGATCCAATTATATTATAGATTAAAAAGGAGTTCTCATTAGCAACTTGAGTAGTAACAGCCAGTTTAAATTATTTATTCATAAAAACATGTTCCCTCTTAATTTTTTATTATTTCTCATTGTTTATTACAATGGTTAAAATTAAAATATGACATCTCTTCTATCCCAGTCCTCCTTCCAATTCTTCCAATGTCCTTCTCTTACTCCTTCTTAAATTGATGGCTTCCTTTGAATTATTATTGTTATATATATATATATATATACACACACACACACACACACACATATATATATATATATATATATATACACACAACCTGCTAGGACAATTTGGTATGACTCTGTGTTTTATGCATATGCGATTTCAGAGCTGACCACTCTGTATTGAATAACCTATTAGGGCACAACAGACTGTCCAAGAAAAACTCCCTTACTAGGCATGAGAACCTTCCTTTCTTTGGTTGAGCAGTGTAGTCTAAGCCACTCCCAAGGCACTGCTATTGCCGTTGGCCTTGATTGCCTCTCAGAGGCTGATGGTAGGTCCCTATTGCTGAAGACGGCATATATTTATTTAGGACCGAGGACTTAGAAGGTTTGAGCTGTATCTAAATTGAAAGTCTCCTTTTTGTGGTCTAACTTTCATATTTTTATCTTGGATATAATATTTGTATTTAATCTTTGTCAATTTTATACATAGATATATCTCTATTGTATTTATCCACAACACCATCCTTAAATCTACCCAAATCTGCCCTCTTACATCACCTTCCGAACTTTCTCTCCTCTAGTGAAAAACTAAACCGCAGAATCCAACCAATCCTGCCCTTATGCAGGCTATCAAAACTCCCAGTGAATTCATGAGTACAATAGTCCATCCTGCTGAAGAGACATTGTTTTGCTGTAGTTCTTTCTGGTCTTCAAATATCACAATCTTACTATTTAACATGTTCCTTGAACCCTAAGAGGAGGGATATAATACAGATGTTTCATTTATAGGCAAACACTGAATATGCATTTACTCTCTGCACTTTGACCAGTTATTTGACTCTGTTTTAATTGCTTTCCTTGAAACATAATGCTTCTCTAATTAGGGCAGAGCTGCATGAGTCTATGGGTAACACTATGCTCATTTAGAGGGCCTGGAGAGATGGCTCAGTGGTTAAGAGTGCTCAATGCTCTTCCAGAAAACCCTGGTTCGATTCCCAGAACCCATATGACAGCTCATAACTCCCTGTAACTTCAGTTCCAGGGGATCCAGAACCTCCCACATACATAAAGGAAAACCATCAATGAATTTAAAATAAAAGCAAATAAATCTTATTATTATTTAGAAGGAAGTTTGACTCTATGTCCCTTTAGAAAAATAATTGTGGTTCACTCTGACTATGAGTTTCTCAGCCACAAGTTCTTGGCCAGCTTTATAATACTTGACATGACTTTCTGCTTGTGAAGTAGACCTTATATCCCATAAGATTCAGAATTGACCTAACCGGGTGACCAGAAATGAAGAGATGGCAGGCAAGCGTTCAGAAAAGTTGGGATCAGCTGGCCCATGTGCTCTGATAGAGAGCTGGAGACACACTTCCAGTAACAACCTGGAAGTTCAATGAGTTTATTTTACTTATCTGAGTCTAGAAGGCAGGTTAGTGTACACAGCTAAATGGAGAGGCAGGGTTATTGTATGTAACTGCATGAGGAGGCAGGTTCACTAGACACAGCTGAACAAGGAAACAAGTTTGAATATTCTCAGTAAGGGGTCGCTGTAGACGAGCAGTCTTGGGCTGTAACGTCTGGGAAGAGGAAGCTGCTAACAACATTTCTGCACACTGTTAGCATCTACACACAGACCAAGGGAAGGCTTTGCCATTCTCATTGGTTTGAACCATTGGCATCTTTTATGTGCCCGTGTTCATGTCAACAAGATCAGCAATATTCATTCATTCACAACTTCATCAGCGCCTTACACATTCACCCAGGTTTTCTTCCACTCACCACAAGAGGTGTAAGCTTAAAGAAAAATTATATATATATATATAGTATATATATTATATACAACATACAAATTATTATTGTCAGAGCACACACTATGAAACAATCAAGGAATGGCCACCAGGTAAGAATATCGATGTACATAAAGTTGTTTTGATTACTTTCCTTCTTCACTTGAGAAAGTTTCTTCACAACGCCTGAAGCAGATCCAGGAAAGCTGTATTTGGTTGTTATTGTTTTTGAAATTACCTCAAGGTTGCATGAAACAGCAAACAGAAGAGAAAGACTTGGCTGGGATCCATGTGAGGTGTGACATGCTCACACAGGTAACTGCACGGTGCCTGCAAGTTTAAACTGAATCCTGTTATAGTGAGCAAGAACCTTTTCAACAATCTAATTTTCATCTGTCAAGCCCTCTTATGTTAAATGTCTAAAGATATAGGAGGATTAACAAAATACACACATCTAGGACCTCTCATTTATTAGCTAAAACATTTCATGGGTTCTATACAAGAACATCCTCGCTGTGTCTTTAAAATTATAGGAAAATATTGTGTTGATTCTAAATCCAAACAAAATATATTATATATAATTTGACTGAATTCATTGTAAATGCCGCTGTGACGAGTAAGAATGGTAGATGTGATATACTATCTGTTTTTTTTCTGCAAGATTATGAAAAGTTGTAAAGAGCATGTTTTTCAGCTTCATTTATTAAAATGAGTAGCGCTGAAGGGTGGAGGCCATCCTTCTGCAGCAGAGATAATTCACGTTTGGCAGTACCATGGCTCAATAAAGGATGGAATAAATTTACATTAACTCCAGGATGGAATCTTGGTTGCAGTCTTGTAGATAAGGTGGTGGGAAGCAGAAATAAGAGGTTGGAACTTCACCATAGATAGAGACATTTCTAATCTGCCCTGTGACTCAGAAGATTCTCACACGTCAGAAGGGAGAACATGAGGTTCCAAGGGCTGCCTTGAGCTCAGCTTCCTGAAAATCTTGGCTCACATTGCCTTCATGGAGATCATTAAAATTCTCATTGCATGATTAGTTTCTACTAGTGAACCAATGTGCAGAGGGAAAGGCTGTGGGTTTTTTAATATTAGTGAGAAAATAGTTAACAACTACAAGAAATTATAACTTGTTGACAGAGATTAGTCGCTATTAGAAAATACAAGCTATGCATGCAAATATTTAGTACTACAGCTTCGTTTACTTGATGGATGAATTTTTAAGCTGCCAAGAAAAACACGAGAACGCTACAAATATTTTAATAACTATGATATGCATCAAAACTCACTCATATTTCTCATATGCTTCCTATAAAACTGTACCCCTGAATAAATACCATTCTATAATAACACTCTCCTGGCTCAGATTTTTATGGGTGTTAGGCATTTCTTTAGTAGCCTGCATTTGTGTTGTAAGCTTCAAGCTTGGTGTCATTTTTCAGTGAGTTCGTTGTGCTTTTATGAACAAGGAAGTCCTTAGCTTAACTACTGTCTATTTTGAATTCAATGGCTCATTTTATTAATAACTTCCTGTAAGACAGTTTCTATTATACTTTTAAAAAATGCTTGAATTCTTAATTGGACGGTTAATCCTATTTTTTGCATGGCTAGTCAATTTGGTACAGTAGGAATCAGCAAGTGTTCACTGAATGCATTAGTCGAGGCATTTGCTTCTTCTGTTTTTATTCTCTGTATGCATATGGCCTGGCGGAGAGGTCCCAGGGTGTCCATAGTCAGCATGGCATTTAGGTTTGGAAGGACAACTAGTTATTTAGAGATGGTGGCTTGTTCCTCTTTCTCTAATGTATTTTAATGGTGGGCCATACAGTAACGTCTTTAGATCTCTCTATTTTTTCCTCTTAGTAGATTTTTTTCTTTTTCAGTTAGAATATAAACCCTTTCTATAAATGCTGTAAGTCTATAAATGTTATAAAGCATGTAAGTAGTATAATGGTTAGATTTATGTATAAAATGACTGTCAAGTTCCATTTAGAGAAATTAAGGAGAGTTGCCAAAAATCCAGGCAAAGCATCATAAAGGGCAAATTGGAGCACGGCTGAAACAAGTTTGCTGACTTAAAATTTATCTTTTCTCAGGAGGAAACACCCTCCAGGGAAAGGTACTCTAGAAGTTTTCTCCATTGAAGCCAAGGACTAGGTCACGTTCTCAGAGAGTACATGCATGTTCTTTAAGAATCATTTTAATGTTCATCCATCTTCCTTTCATAGCCCTATTAAGCAGCACTGCCGGAATGCGCTGCAGCTCCACGGACGCACGCGCAGAAGCGCAGCCCATGAGGCATCGCGCCTCTCACCCTCACCACTCACTCAGGTTTACCCTGACAGAGACAGTTCCTGTGACAGTGGGTTCAAATGGGCAGCTGGGATTTTCATATCTGCACTGAGTAGTAAGGAGCACAAAGAATTATTGGGAATTTAATTTGTTTCCCCATGGGTTGGTTTAAACTAGACAAAAATGCTCAAGGAGTTGATTTTACAGTCTATAATCAGAAAGTTGGCTTTGCCGCCTATCAAACAGATTTTCTTGATCAAGGCGGTGCAGGTGATAGAGGAAGAGTGTTTTTCTGCTTCCAGGAGAGGGACATCGATGAAACCATTTAAAATGAGCCAGAAACCCACACTGCTAGGGGCTTAGCACTCTGCGCCTATCACGGCTTTAGTTAAAATACCGCAGTCTGGAGGCAAAGAATAATGGACTACCTACCATAGGATCACAGCCTCCATGCAACAAGCGAGATTCCGTCTAACGATGGATGCGGTGAGTATTCAAGCACAAGCATAGGCCTTGCCTGCTGACAGACTCTCACGGGGCACAGCGCAGGCCCAGGCCTGGTGTCAGGTCACCACCTGGGCATGTTTAGAGCAATTGCTAGGTCACTAATTGCAATTCATGTTTAATTTAGAAAACTAAGCATATCTGATTTTTTGTCTCCTTTATTCATAAAGATTTTTCATTCCCACCCTTTAGATAAGTCTAGCCTCCAGCTGATCTTTTTGGTCTCTGTTGCCATTACTCAAGAGCAGACATTATTCATCTTCTGGATAATTGCCTCGGGGTCCCTAAATGTTCCTCTACCACAGCACAATGTCTGACATCTGTGAAATACCTATGAAATACTGACTGATATTATTATGGGACCATAGCTATTTATATATTATAGAAACCATCTTTCATATTCTGGAATCCTCAGTATGGCTAGAAGTAACCTTGTATGTCAAAAACACCTCAGCTTCAACCCACAGTGATCTTAGGAAAATACTCAAATTTGACAGGACAAAGTAACTTTACAGGTAAGACCTGCCTAAACAAACAACCTGAGGACAAAGGGAGAGATGGTCCAGAAATGGGTACGTGAGAATCTCCACCGGGGTTAATGAGGGACCATCCCGCAGGTGAATTATGTAACTGCACACACAGATTTCAACGGCACCGTCTCAGTGGATGGCTGCCTCTGATTCTCGCTGAGAAACTGACAGAAGTGTCTTCCTGTGATCTTAGTTCTTTGTTCCTTTTTGGGGTGGCAGCAGGGATTCTGGACCAATATCTACACAAATGGTCCTTTGTGAAGCTTCTCTCACTCCGTAAAACACTTGCTGTTCTGGGGATCAAAGCGTGATTTCAAAACTGTAAAAATATTTCTGCAGAATCAGTAAGCTTACGAAGTTAAACATTGAAGAAACATTAATTTCGGTCTATCATTTGGATAATTCCAGAAGGAAGGAAAGCAAGAAGGCAGGAGAAGAGGGAGAGGCCTCTTTAAGGATGAGAACGAGAGGCAGACTAAACATCGTTTTAAAGAAATGTTTTGTTTTAGGTGGTAGTGAGCCAAGAACGGTATTCTTGCCTCGCAGATGGCTGAAGCGGCTTCACCTCCGCTGCGCCTGTCAGGAGAATACCAGCATGCCCTGCGGAGTTTCGAGAGGGATGGTCTAATGGTGAACAAGGAGACAGGGAGAGGACCACTACACTTGAAAGGTCTGACAGTCTGCGGCTGATTGCTGATAGCGTTAGAATAGACTTATTATCAGCTTCTATGCAGCTTATCATCATGAACATGCCTCTTTGAAAATTAAAGTATATGGAAAAGGACATCTTGTATTTCACTTCTTGATAGTTTTCCTTAAAATGCACCTTTAAGAGAGAGAGAGAGAGAGAGAGAGAGAGAGAGAGAGGAGAAACTCCTTATCATTTAAAGAACTTTTTCTACTTGATTCAATTCCCCTTCCCTCTTCAGGCAAGGGGGGGAATGAAAGCCTACAAAATATCCAGGGGTAGCATCAAAGGCACATTGTTGGTATTATTGAGCACCAGAGTAGGGGAATCTGACTGAAGGATTCTAGGTTTGAAACAAGGAGTTTCACAAACCAAAGGAAAAGGCAAGCAGCAGGGAGTTTCAAAGCTGTCTTTGTTTGTTCCTTTCTTAATATCTTGCTCTGCTAGGTTTACAAATCCTAAATAAATAGAAATTAGTGCTCCTTCCTTTGCAGTCCATTTGCTTTAGATGTTTGCCTTGAGGGACATTTGTGTATTCCGCTAATGGCTGCAGCAGAGTGCCTTCTCATTTTCATTCTGGCAAAAAAAAAAAAGGCCGTCACCATGGTTACAGTTTCATTTGCTAGAGAGAAACTGATGGCTGTTAGTGATCCCATCATAAGCAACTTCTGTCAGATTTCTTATCAAGTAGACATATTTTGACAAAGTGAAAGATAACACTGTAATAAGAGAACTGAGTTGCAACTCTATGCAATGAACCATTTAGCATTAAATGAAATGTGAAACCACATTTTAAAAACTGAAGGTGGAGAGAAAAGTAATATTTATAATTTACACACACACACACACACACACACACACACACAGAGAATATTCCGTTGCACAGTAAAGACAGTTCCTTTTCTTTTCATGGCCACAGGAACCCTAGCAGGATAATATCGATTGAGGATCATAGAAACCATCATGAACGAGGCTGCTCGCAGCTTCACAGGAGAATATTAAGCTTTTTCTTTCTCCATCTACCTTAGTGGAGCCCAGGGCTCTGGCAGAAGCCAAGTACCAATGATACCAGGTCCGAATAAGCTGATCCAAACTTGTAAAGCGTTTGATCTATTAGACATTGTTTGGTTCTGTCGAGGGTGCGTTCGAATTGAATCTCCAAATAGGCCAGTGAGATCAATGGAAACACCCTGTTTGTAGCCATGTGATGTTTCAAAGATAACCACAATGATGGCTTATGAAACTGCGGAGAGGGGTGGAGCCCTATCATTTCCCATGAAGGCTTTGGCCCAGCACCAAGATTAACCCACAGAGAGGGTCAAGGGTAGAGAGTCAAGCTTAGAAGAATGGGTTTAGGGGCCAGTAAGGAAAGCTTCTGAAGCATTATTTACAAGACTCAGACTCCATACTTACTGGTTCCAGCGATGACATTTTATTAAAATTAAAAGTGGAAGCCAATGAGGAAATTCCCCCAAAGAAAAGTCCTGAATGTTTTCTGTGTCTGGCTTTTAACAGACCCTGTCTTGGCTTATAAAGCAAATCAAAGAGTGATAAACACAGCATATATTTTATGTTGAAGGAAAAAGAAATGGTGACCTTCTTACATGTAAAACAGAGGGGTAGAGTGAGCCAGTGATCGCCAGTCATGAAGGCAAAGAGAAGGGCCACTGCTCAGCACCAGTGACTTACTGAAAAGTCACAGAGACTTAGGGTATGGGGATGAAGAGAGAAGGAGGCTCGTGCCTTTTTGGGAATGCAATTTTGAAGTCAATTGACTCACTGGTTAGTTTTCCAGGAGGGTTGCTTTAGTATATTGATTTCATTTTATAATTTGTTTTGTCTTACCAAAGGAGAAGCTGATGTGATCGATGCCAAGAAGACATCAGTTAAGACTTTCTTCCTAAGCATTCAGGCTTTCAGTATCCATGGCCTGGACCAATAGCCCAAAATGTGTGCATATAAAATACAGAGAAATAAGACAATAAATATTAATGCATGTTACTGCAGAATAATGAAATAAGCAGGCAATAATAGAAGTCTACTGAGGCCATCTGCTGATAACCAAGTGCTTTAGAAGGCAATGTGGATTTTTTTCCTAATACTTGTGAAATCATTGGTTACTTGGCCCTTCTATAAAACGTGGTATTTCAAGAAGTTTTCTGAGGTGCATGGTACCAACACTTAAAAAGAAATCCGTTTCTACACCCATACAACTAACATTGCGATGTGACACCATATTTAATGAACAAAATATAACTCCCTTTCTGTATTGCCAAGTGGATCTTAAGGCTCATGCATATTTTTTGCTTGCGATGTTTCAAAAACTGTTTCGTCTTAACCAGTCAAATATAAAAGAGATGTCCTATTTTTCACTCCACAGACAATTGGCAAGAGATGTCCTGGTCTCAAAGTTGGTTATTTGAAATAGCTTATTACATAGAATACTGTACAATTTCACTCAAATTCAGAGAATATAATGCCTTCAATTTATAGACACAAGACAGATTAAATCATCTCATGAACGTTTGTTACTGACAGCTCATCTGCGTGTGCCTAACAAAATAGGAAGAGATCCAAAAAAGGAATTTGAAATATAATTCTCCTTCAATTACAAATCAGTTGAACATAAATCTTAATTTTTCTGGTCACATACAATGAAATGGAAATTGTGGGCAAAGAAGAGAATGTTTTTAGTGGAAAAAAAATCTGTAGAAAATAGCAAGATGGTACTTTATCCCTTAGCCAGGTTTTGCCCTGGGGTCACCTTCCCTTGGCGTAGTTTTCATGGTAAAATATGAATTTCTGGAATTAAAAGAAAAGGTTCAATTTAATATTTATTTCAAATAAAAATATATCTCTCTGCCAACTGCCATCCGAATATGGGTGGTGTGAAAAAAAAACTGACTTGGAAAATAACCATTCTAGTAGGTACTGACCTCCAAAACATATACACTCCATGCTCCCACATTCCCTAGACATGATCATGTTGAATTCCAAAATGAATTTATATATATATATATACATATACATATCACTAAATAATAAAACAGTGCCTACAGAAACAAAGTAAACATTTAAACATTAAAAAGAATTTTTTTAATAATTTAGAGACTGGAAAATTTTCCCAAAGCATAGGCAGATCATCCTAAAAGTTTTCATCCAATCCAAAACTAGGTTATCATCTCCAATTTTGCAGACTTTTGGGTTTCAGAGACTTTTAGGTGCACAGCAAAGTTGACTGGAAGGTCCAGGCTTTCCCAAGTCCCTTGCTAGCCTCACAAAATCTCCTATCCTTCGTGTCCTCACCAGTGTGGAACATCTATTCCTGTCACCACTGACCACTGATGTTTTCAGGCCATCATCACTGAAGTCTGCATTTGGTTAGGGCGCAGTCAGTGGGTGGGACAAACATGCAATCCCTGCAGCCTCCTAGGGCACAGAGTCCTGCTACCCCAGAAGGCCTGGCGCACCACCATTTTGTTCTTTCCCTCTTATTTAACCACGTTCAGCCTCTTTACAGATTCTCTAGCTGTGCCTCAGCCTCAGCTTCACAACTTAAGAATTCTACAGCATTTAGTTTTTGGCTTCTTCCACACTGTAATATTTCTTATGTGTTTTCCCACAGCTCCCTTATTTTTACCAACGAATTCTATTCTATTGTCTGGATATATCGTTTTTCTAATCTCTTGAAGAATGCCCTGTTTGCCTCCAAATTTTTGGTTACTGAAAAAAAAAGTTGAAGTGAACATTTGTGTGAAACTTTTTGTGAGGATATGGAAGCAGGCTTTATCTCACTTTAGTAAATATCTAGGCCCACCACTGATAGATCATATGGGAAGATCGTTTTAACTTTTAAAGAACCTGCCAAACTGTCATGCAAAGTGGCTGTTCAGTTCCTACACTTCCGCTTTGAATGAACGCCCCTTCTCTTTTGCATCCCTGCCAGCATGTGATGTCATCAGGGTTCTGGATTTTGCTCCTTCTGACAGGATGTAGCTGGGCCTTTTCCTGATTTGCATTTCTTTAAGGCATGCCACAAAGACCGTTTTCCATGCTTTGTTCCCCCCTGTTCGTTTTTGTCCAGTAAATTAAGGAACCCAGCCTTTAGGGCAAGAAAAAAAATTCTTTTTCTCACATTATAGTCTGTCTTAATTACATTTGCAATAGTATTTAGTATTCATTTTCAGAGCAAATGTACAGCATTTTAATTATTAATTATTTCCTAAGGAAACACAGGGTCCTTTTGTTTGTTTTCTTCGTTTCAAAGAACTTACACAAATGGACTTCAAGAATATCATCTGATGTAAAATAGTGTGATTCTGAATTTCAGAAATCTTGTAATAGCTTGTATAGAGACTACTGTGCCAGGGACTGGAGAAACGGCTGAGGATGCTCTGGGAAAGAACTAGAATTTGGTTCACAGCACCTATGTCAGGTGGCTCATAGTCACCTGTGAGTCCAACTTCTGGGATCCAATGGCCTTTTTGGTCTCTGTTAGCACTTGCTGTGCATATATACTACACATGTGTGCACACATGCACACAACACCTGCACACACCTCTACTTCATTTTAGATGTTTTTCAGCAATATTAATTATTAATTTTTTTCAAGATTATTATTTGCCTAAGGAAGTAAAGACTATACACCAAGCAATTTTAGCACAATTAAAACGCATTTACATTTCTTCAATTGATTTCATTCCATTTTGATTGAACTGTCCCTGGCATATTTGTTCACATGTGGGCACATGATAGCTCAGGTACACATAATTTTGACTAGCAGCTTGATTAAGTGCACAATGTTCCCTGAAATGATTCCCTATCACCTTCTTCTGCATTCTGTATTGTCAGCCGATTGGCTCATCTTCCCGAAATGATGCCCTATCACCTTCTTCTGCATTCTGTATTGTTTTTTGATTGGCTCATTTTCCTGGCTTTGCTGCTATTAATTGACCATTCCAGGATATCCATGAGGTTTTATTTGATAGCATCCATCTGAGAAATTTCAAAAAAGAAGTGAATGGGTTTTTATTTAATTTTATTTGTGATGTTTGATATCTTGACATTTGCTTTAATTTTCTAATGATACTAAAAATTTCCTGATGTTGAATTCCATGTATTTTTTTAATTTCACCATGATTGAAAAGAGCTTGTACTTGATTTAAATGGTGAGTTAAGAAAGCTTTCTTCCTTTGTTGATGGTACTCAATCCTTACCATTTGCTGCTTTTAACATTTGCAAAATGTCCATTGTGCTAGCATTTTCCCACCTTGCACATTTTCACAGTGGCTGCCGTCAGTGTCTTGTATTTAACATCCAGGCTGTGTGTCCTCTAAAGCTCTCTTCAGCCTCTTCATAGTTGTGTGAAGGTTTCCTCTATGGACCACACAAAATATGCACCACAGCGATTATGCCACAAGTTACTGGAAAGAGATTGGTATGTTTTTAAGGTCATGACACTAAGAACCACAAGTACCTGTGTATGGATAAACAACAACAACAACAACAAAATTTCTTTGAAATCTCAACATAAAGTGTCAGGAGCATTATCCAGAATATCCAAGACAGATGTGAACCGAGCTTGGATGCTTAGAAGAGGAAGGAGAACGGGACTGGAGTCTAGATAGGATTGGGTTACCGTCACAGATTCTTCAATTTTGTCATAGAGCCCACATCCGAAATTTCTATTCGAATTGTGCAGTGAAACACAAGAAGCTGATGAGCTGCCTCTGTCCTTTCAAATAGAGAAAGCAGCACCTAGTGTCTGCGCATCTGTGTATCTGCAGAGATAGACAGTGACAAAGAACGTATGTGTGAGGGAAGATTCAATTCTCATCTGCTGTTATTCAGTTCAATCGTAAGAGTTCATTCGTGTATCATGATTACGGTGGCTTGTTTGCTACAGAAAAATATTTTCAAGGTAGCAAAGTAAGAAGACTGTTGATGAAAAGGGAATTTGGGGGATGGCCAATGATTTTTCACTTTTGAACACAAAAAAAAAAATAAATACATTCCATCTACCCAGACAGATCTCTGAACTGTTACTTCAAAGGGGCTAAAATATTCTGCAAATAATTTGGTCCTTAAACCACAGCTCTGCATCCAATATGGAGAACAGGAAGCTCATTCAAATTTTGTTTCTTTAAACTGGTTTTGCATCTTGGCTTCTCATCAAGGACAATGAAATTGGAGGTTCGAGTCTCCTGTTGATAAACCGCATCTGGGATTGTCCGCTCTGATCTCTGAAACTGAGATATGATTCAGTGGACCCCAGTCACTCGGCCTAATCTCTCCATCGTGGAAACAGTGACTCCAGGTTGGTTTAGTACTGAACTACTGCAGAAGGATATTGGGAAATGGCAGCAAAGGTAAGCGTGGAGTCCTCCGAAAGGATGTGCAAAATGATTGCTAGAAGAGAGTGATAAGCAGGGAATACTGTGAAAGCAGAAGTCGGGAGTGTGGGCGGGGCTAAACAGCAAAGTGCAAACATGCAACATGGAACTGAAATTGTGTCAACATACCCAGAGAGGCAGAACCTGGGCAAAACCCAGAGGAAGGCGGCCTGAGACACAGCTGCTAGTCATTCTTACAAAATTAACCTTTCTTTAACCAATCCGAAGAGCTCTCTGGTTTTGTTTATTAATATTGCTTGTACAGGTACATATCTAAACCAGCTACATGGACTCCATCTTTGAGTATCTTTGTTTTCCTTAAATTATGTGTGTCAGTCACTGGAAAAGTAAGGTTTCCAAATAGTTCTTAATTCTTGAAAACAATTTTCTCTCAACTCACAAAAAAAATAGGAGGCTGTAACTTCTAATTTCTGGTACTATCTCTTAAGACTATAGAGCAAAATCCAATTTCATAAAGTTTTTTCTTCTTTCCTTTATTCCTTTTTCTCTTTTTTTGATAAAATTGCATTTAAAGTGCATTGACTTTAAATCAGGCACCATATTATTCTAGCCGAAAACTGTCCACTTCGTTCTGAAGTTGTATTTGATACAATCATAATGGAAAATTGTAGAACACCAAAATAGAAACGAAGTGCTATTAACAGATGTGATCTCACCAGGGTTCCATTTGTTAAAGAAAACATTGAATATTAATTAAAAGTTAATTAGAACTAATTGCCAATTAGAAAGAAAATGTAATTTGAAGCTACCCACAGCCCTTCTACTATTATTACCTTTGAGAATACTGTACACCCCAGGGCTGGTGAGCCTGATACCTTCCTTCCCGTGGCAGCCCTGTGAAGTTCATCCGTTTACAACTTACTGCATCAAACCACAGAGCAGGACAGGCTGCACAAAATGGAATCATTTGTGGAATACAGGCTTTGAAAAGGAGGCAGTGTTTTACTGCGTGGACTCTCACTGTGGCAGAAAGCGAACTGAGAAAGAAAGGTAAATGTAATTGTTTATACTGAAATTGGGCATACACAGTGACTCCCTTCCATGCATTCCCATGCTTCTCGAAACAGATTCTTTTTCTGTGATCCAGAGTTCCTACAAGGCTTGGGTTGATGCTCATATTTGTATGCAGTTTTGTCTCCAGAACCCAGAAATGGTGTGCACATCCAGGCCCGCACAACCATTTCCTTCCAGCCCAGGGATACAGTCAGCTTTAGAATGAAAAGGTGGAATAAATTTCAAAACGTCCTTCCTCCTTCCTCTCAGACCAAACTGAGACCCAAGGCCAGGCAGAAGTAAAACCTGACATCTTAAGGCCTGGAGATCCTGCAGTTGAGACCAGGCAATTCATTTCCTTTTTATCCCCATTAAGTCATTGTAGGTTTTATTTCTAGACACTGAAAACTAAAAAGTCCACTGTTGAAGTTATTGATAAAATTGACCCAGAAGAGAGGGTCATGTGCTCTTTCCATTCAAGTTAAGGAATCTCACCTCTAATGAGACAAATGGTGCTTCTGAAAGCATCTCTTGCTTGTCTGTTGACAATGAAGATGACAAAGAGCCTGGAAGATTCTGTTTCTTAGCCATTAACTGGGCACAGCCTGAAGCTATGAAGTCACTCTCCTAGCTGCTGCTCATATCCACGCAAGGCCCAACAGGGTTCAAGTCACTGACGCCATAGAAATTGTGGTTTAAGAAGAAACAGAGAAATTCACTCTGTTTTTTCTTTCTTTTTTTTTTTTTTTAGAAGGTGCTCTGGACTCTGTTCCTTCCTGGGCCTCCCTGTGTGCTCAGCTTTGACTTTGGCCTAAATCTTCTACACAGAAGCAGCTTCTGAAATTAAACCACCACCAGTCATCTAACTTCCAAATGAAAGTCTACAAGATGGCAAGCGTGGACTGGCTTTTCTTTGTTTTATATTTTAATTTTAAAAGACATTTACTGATTTCCCATAAAGATTATTCTATTATTCATTCTTTCCAAAGAGAGCCTGCCTTTCTTTATTTTTTATTATGTGTGAGTGTGTACAAGTATGTCGTCTCCGCACATATATGTGGCGAGCAAATGACAACCAGCAGGAGCCATTTCTCTCTTGATACCTTACATGCACCAAGGATGAGATTTGTGTCACCCGGCTTGGAGAGGAGCCCCTTCCCCTGCTGGGCCACACTGCCACTCCTTCTGTGTGTTCAGGTAAGATTCATGATTCTTTAGTGGCAGATGCCTTTGCTGAGTCAATCCCTTTGCTAAGTGAAGTTATGGCTTTTGTGTCTGACAGAACTCAAACACCTGACAACATTAGTTCTATTTAATGGGGCAAATATGGTAATCGATTAGAAATGATAGTAGACGCAGGAATTCTGACTTAGCTCATTGATCTATGACCAGTGATTTACTAATATTTGCATTATTTTAAAAGCCAACTGAACTTCAATAATTTGAGAGAAATTTTGCAGACTAGTTGTCTGTTTTCACATTGCGATTCTAATATGCAGATAGATAAGTTTAAACATTTTTAAAAAGTATTTTGTTTTCATACTTAGCATAAAGGTTGGGCTTGAGTCCTTGTATTTATCAAATATGTCTCTTATTAGAAATATTACTGGTTTCAGCCTTTGGGCAGCTCTAAGAAACTTAAACAATAAGATGAAATTCATATTACAAGATCTTGATGTTTCCTTGTGACCCAAAATCTCCATCAGCCAAGTTTAAATGCAGTGAGATGGGTTGCTCAGGTTTCCAATACCTTAACAATCTTTTTGCCTTAGAGGCTATGAGAAATACTTAATATTTAGCTTATGATTCACAAAGGCCTTGTTTTTTTTCTGAGTCTCTATATTACTAAGTTAAAAGAGTCCATAAGAAATGGGCAGAATTCTATCACCATATAGAAAACTCTTTCTAGCACATTTTTCTTTGACTGTGTCTATTTTAATTGTTTCAAAAGGGGAATTAAAAGACTGGCCAATTAAAATTCCAATGGGACATCCCTAGAGTTTACAAAAAAATTGTCTTTTGAGCTTTTCCTTGAGGTAAAAAAAAGGAAATTTGAAATTTATTATCACATGGAGGTTTTTAAATTAGTCATGTAGTCATGGTTTCAGATTAAGCACACAATTTAAATGATTTAACATTTATAAATCGTATTCTCCATCACATGGCTGCATTGATGTATTTTAAGGAAACAACTGGAAGTCTGGTCCTGAGTCTTAGCTGAAATTTAAATTGCTCTTCTGTTTTCAGAAAACAAAGAGCTCTGCTCAGTCAAACACATGTCATACAACACCGAAGCCATATTTAACCTGCTTTCCTAGGACCCCTCTGGAAGGCAGTTTTGAAATTTCCTCCGGACAGCCCAGTATCTCACCGTTATCATTTCCATAGCATGACTTCTCCTGTAAGTTTGTCAGCTGCGGATCAGCCATGCCAAGGAAAAGGACAATGACAGACAATGTAGAAGAGGCAGATAACACCAAGGTCATTTATATTTATGTCTGGAATGCATTCACTGCTGTCCTTTCCCCCTAGAACATTTACCTTCCTAATTATGTTTTACTCAGTTTAATCTTTAAATTAATTTGAATTCCCCGAGCTCGCTACTGACAGTGAGAAGAATGGAGAAATGCTCCTGAAGGGAAGAAGAAATTAGATTACACAATAGTGATCGCCAGTGTTCCTGTGCCACGTCGTCGCCGCGTACGATGGGATTTGGTTTCCCTTCACTAAGTCGGGCCCACCACGATGAGGCGAACAGGGAGCTGTACACATTAGGGAAACAAATGGCATCTGACAGGGTCTGGCTCCTCCACAGGACGGCAGCTCTGCTGCATGGGGGCAGCCCCTCTGAGCAGAGCCTGAGGCGTTCTGTTCACTCCTACGAGTGCCACGAACACTGCTTGGCAACCACTGAACACATGGATGTGATGGAGCCCCCTAATCTAGTTCCTCTGCAAAGCCACTTCTCAGCCATCTACTTTGTTTCTACGACCCCGATGCCATTGGTCTGGACAGGATGGACCAAATCAACGACCTGTCCCTGTACAGCAAGTTCTGAGGCAGCCTAGAAGCTGGTAAAGTGGCCACCAGAAAACGTGATTCCTGGTGATAAGCCATTTCCCGCAAGAACATTAGTTAGAAAATAAAGAATTGATTAATAATCTGGGTTGCCTCAATGGGATAGGAAGTCCAAGAAATGCCTGGTTAATATAGCCTCCAGAACCTTTCCCCATTCTATTCCCTTTGTCTTTTGCTTTTAGAGTCATCCTTCTGGGGAGGGAGTGGAGGGGAGAGGGCATGTGATCACTATGGCAGCTATGTTTGCAATGCCACCCGCCCCAACACAGGCATACTATCTGTGAAGCTAGAGTATAGGGTATTTGTTGGAAGCAATTTAGAATTTTTGAAAATATGGTATCAGTACTGGGATTCTCAAAAACAGCTTATCCTCCTAGGTACCTAAAGAGTCAACAGACTGAACAGAGTTTTTCGTATCATATCTTTGTTGATGATGGATTCCTACCAGTTTCAAGTGTTTTGATTATGTCGTATTTAATATCCGTAAGGTCTGTAATTGCCTACTGCTTATTTTCAGTTATATAATAGAGCACACATTAGCTGTGACTGGCTGTGTAACCTTGTTAGCTTCGGGCAGATGGGAGAAATGTTCAGCTTCTATCTTTTCATGTGATTTGCTCATATTCTGTTTAAAAATTCTACATTTAGCCAAACCTTTATTAGTGGCAATTCTATTCCCATGCTCTATATTCAGTTTCTTTGTGTGATGTTTTGTTTTCTTGTTGGAGTAAATAAGAAGTTCTAAGGCAATTTTGCTATTAAATCCATTAAAGAGCCACCAACCAGTCCCCATCACACTCAAATTACTACCATCCTTAAAAGTACACGAGCGCTCAGAAAACACATTGCTGATTTTTGTTGTTTCAGCCCTGTCTCAGGTTGATAGAGTCTAGGCTTACAATAGCAAAGACATCTTTTTTTGGCAGAAATAAATTAAACGTATCAGAGTGAGCTTGTACCTGTTTTTCATGGAAAAACACTGACAATGATACCAACAAGGGAAATTATGAGGGCAGCAATGGCTGATTGTGGTTGTCTGTGTTGAAGGGGGTGGAGGGATATAATTTCCTCGTTGTTCTAAAATCTAGAGGATGTGGCATTTAGCATGTCTTGGGGTTCCAAAGGTAAAGTACACACAGTCAGAAAACACTGATGAAATAATTATACTACTCATGCGTTCTTGACAAAGCATAAAATAGCTTGTTTTCTTCTTTCATGTGTAGCATCGTTATAGCAAAATTAAAAGAAAAAAGGAACTGGTCCATGAGAATTCTGTTCTTAGCAAAACTGAGCACCTAGTTTTCTGTTCCTACTCAACCAAAATTTCTGTCCTCTGGAGAGATATAGAACTCTTAGGTAATGGTATAAATTTATAGCACAGTTACCAGGTTAATACTGAGATTTTATAATTAGTGTTTGGATTCCTACTGAGACAGATGAATTTGTCATTTTATAGAACAAATTTGTACATTGATTCTGACATTCTGCTGTTATAGAATGTACACATTCAGATATAGAAGACAATGTGAAATAATATAATACTGATGATAATACATGCTTATAAAATATTGCATAAAGCATTTAGTTTGAAGAATAGCTGATCAGCTCATAATCGACTGTTCTATTTGAAAGTACATTCTTTTGTCCTATTATTTTCTTTTTCACATTTTCAAAGAGAATTCTTTCTACCTTAGTTATATTCAAGGAAAAGAAAATGTTCCAAAATCTATTCACCAGAAGATACTGACTTCTGACCCCAAATGGATGCCCGAGAAAGAATACATCTGACAGAATGATTCTCTGATGCTATCAGAGCAATTGAAATAAAAATCTTCTCTTAAGTCTTTGATTTTAAATACTCAAGTCACTACATTTAATAATTGCACTGCACTATAATTAATACTGCTTATTTATTCTAATGAGTCATTGTTTACCATCTCAAGCTATTAGTCTTGAGACTAAAAGCACTATTTTTCGCAAAACACTTAAAGCAATCCTAAGTCCATGGAAGCCTTCTGTATAACCTATTTTACTGACAAACAATTACATTTTAGATTGAAGAGGTGAAATGATTAAGAATATTTGACTTAGTTGCCATGACAGCATGCATTTTTCATCAGGCACAGTGTAATTACTACAATTTCAATGATGTAAAATCAAGAAAGATGATAACAAACAGCAGAACCGTGGAGATATTGCCATTGCAACCAGGTTGCCATAGCAACAGTGATAATAATCCCGGTGATAGATGTTTTCTCTTGCTCTTTCCATTTTGTACGGTTATAACATTCAGAGCCGGTTTTTACCACAGCTTTTTGTAGTTTATTAGACTGTCAAAATAGTTTATGAGATGTTGTTGCAAAGGAAATGACTGAGTTCCGCAGCCTAATAAAAACGCCAAATACTCTGTTTACATACTGCGCCAGCACTTAACAAACATTAAAAAATTGTATGAAAAATGATTTGATACTGTATCTGTATTAATCAATTTGCAAGGCATAAGCTTTGTCCCTGAAGGTCAAAAGAATCATTTCCAAGACGTCCGTTTGCCGAGCTTTCTTAAAGTTCATTCTTGACGTAGCATTTGGCAATCCCCTTTACCTGGATACAGTATCCACTACCTGCAGGAAATACTGTGAACGACCAAAGGATAAACAGTTACAGAGAATTAAGACCACACTTGCTTCTCAAATAGTTTGGGGAAATATTTAGAGTGTGTGGCCAGAAGTACTCTCTGCATGAACATTTTAAGATAACCCTTTTTGAAGGTGCAACCAAAGACAAGGGAATAATACTGAAATGACTTCAGCTATGAGGGGCATAAGTGTAAAACGTTCGACAAGGAAACCTGCAGTAGTCTAACACACACCACCTGAGGACACACACGCTGTGTAAAATTATCCATCGTCACGATAGGGCAGTGGGACCATCATTATGCACAGACCTGCATCTCTCTACTAGAGCATCTCCCAGTTGTCAAGGAAAGACATGACAGAATATACTTCAGGGCAGGTCTACTAGAGGCTTTGTTTCTAAGCAAAGGCACCCAAAGACACATGCCTTCACTGGAGCCCTTGGCATATATGGAAGTCCTGGAAAGTTCTCATCAGGAGACTGCAGGAAATGAAGGAAGGCTTTCAAAACACTGCCTGGGCTTCTCTGCAGCAAACAGAACTCACTGCACAGTTTGGGCGAAAGGGCAGTTCTGAGATCACTGGTAGTTTCCCCTAAAAAATATGCAAAGACCAGGAAGACTTTTCAAGGTTAGCCCTCTCCCTTCATCTATCCATCGAAGATGATAGACCCTCCCTCTTCAGCCCTCTGCCAAGGATAATCCCTCTCTCTTCATCCGTCCATTTGTCTCCTACAATATTTTCCGTTTGGAGAGAACTGGAGTTGGTTAGACTCCTGTAAAAGTTCATATTGCTGAAATATGAGATCATGGCCTACTCGTACTTAGAACATGCTAGCCACAGAAGGTAAGCTAAAGACTTTATAACTCCGGGACGGCTTCTTTATCTTTTAATTTATTTTTTCTCTCAAACAATACATCAGAGGGCACTTTCCCTTCTCTCTATGACCCCTAGGTTCCCCTCACCACCTCCTTCTCCCCAAATCTACTGCTCTTCCATTTTCCTTTGTCAAAGAGCAGGCCTTCCAAGAATATCAAAAGAGCATGGACTAACAAGTTAGAGTAAGTCTAGGCACAAAGCCTCCAGCCTGGATAATGGGATGCACGTTACAGTTCTGTGCTTTTGATATCTGTTCTAGATGTTCATGGCCAGAAAGGCCTACAGATTTAGAAACAGGAGATCAGGAAGCTGGATTGCAATGTCACACACTGTGAACTCGTGCTCACAATAGAATTAGCAGGAGTTCAGTATGATAACAAAGACACACCTACCAGGAGCTTAGATGTCCCATTGCTGCTCAGGTCACAGAACAGCACCAAGAACTGTGGCCAAACTTGTAAAGCGGGGAGGCAAACAGATAAAGAAGGCAAAATTTGCGCCTGCCCTTCAACCAGAGAGGACCATTTACCAGACTACAAACAAATCACTTATGCACAAACTCTGTTCAGTGGTTATTTACAAAATTGTGATTCTCGCAGTGTAAAAATAAGATTATATATGCATTAACCATAAACCAACTCATTCATCAGAACACTTTACAGTTGGTAGCATCGGATTTCTATCCCAAAGTAGACTGTGGGTCACTCAATGACAATCTTGTGGGAGGTGCTCGCTCTGGTGAGTTTAATACTAGGAGAGCCACCTTTTCTCATATATACTTGCTGTTTAGAGAAACATAGTATTCTTCAAATTTAGCCTAGGAAACATCATCCCTCTAGTTCATGAATTTGTTATGTTGATAAATGGTGGTATTTGGAGCACAAAGCCAAAGAATGTCATGCTTTAAGCTATCCATCTCATTTATTAACAACAAGCACTCAGGAAACTATTTCCAAAGAACAGTTGAGGAACTCGGAATATACACATGATGGTTAAACAATAATGAAGGGAAGATCTAAGTCCAGACAAGAGAAAGCCGTAACTCACTTGAGATCCAGGGGACATTCAAAGTCTCTGGAAGAACCCTCACCATTGCTATATGTCAAGTTGGCCTTAATTCTTTCCTCCAGAGAGAATTCTTTATCTATAATCGTAAGAAAGTGTCCTGTCCTAGGAAGTAATGTGTTTCTTAGCTTGAATTGCTTTGATATATAGTTATGCCATTGTCTGTAACTCACAAAACTGCCCCGCTGGGATGTTCTTTATTTAGTAGCTAAAGAGCAGTAACCCTAATCCTTCACACTGGAGTTGACTGAAAAGAAACGCAAGGAAAAAGGAAAAGATAGTGGTTGGAAGAAGGCAAACATGATCCAGTTATAATTCATCATCGTTAAAGCAAAGCTGGAGATAGCAGTAAATATTTGCTTCATCTATTCAATTTTCCATAAAACTGGAGAGAAATTAGAGGCAGCAAAACATGGAAGTTAAAACATAATTTTTATAAACATGATGTTAAGTAGTCTTAATAATGTTGCAACTATTATATTTTCAGCTGAAAGTTGCTTGTCTAATTTTACAGATGAGAGTATATGGTACAGAGTTCATGATGCTAGACCCTCCTGGGCCTATGAAAAACCTATGAAACAATAATAAACACATCCATCAGAAATGGAACTCAAGAAACCTCCAGTGATAGAAGAATTATTACAATGTTATTGTAAGAAATAAATTGGGCTGAAGAGTGTGAAGAAAAACAGTGTTCTCTTTGTAGTCCGCAGCCAAAATAGTACCAGTGGTAATTGGTAGCTTGAGATACATCCAATTAAGAGTGGGAATCAGTAAAGTTCCAGAACCTCATTCTCCTGTTGTATGCTGTGGCCTGTGTAAAAGGGAACTTGCAAGTCATATGGTGCCTGCCTGCCTGTTTACTTTCTGCCTTTCATATTCTTCTTATTTTACATGCTTTCCTGAGCTTTGTTAAAGATTTGCACATTGCAACTGCATATACTTTTAGGACACCATGTCTAATGATTAAAGAAATTAATATTTCTTTCTTTCCACATTGTCATATCTTTGGGTTGAAATCCTTAAAAATTATCTCCTCTGGTTCTTCAGCTGCGATATGAAACACTAGAACTTAGCCTAGCCAGGTAAGGAATGTTGAGATCTGTTGCATCTTATATCTGACTTCCTGTCATACTGCTCTTCTTCCGTTCCCCCTCCACAACAGAGAATGTGCTGTGTTTGTCCTTGTGTATTTGTCCCATTTTATTACAATGTCCTCTGATTGAACAACAGGATTTTATTCCTTTGTTAAGGATGGTTAGCTTCCTCCTTTACTAGCCTCAAAATACTTAAGAATTTTCCAAGAAACCATCATTATCCTTTCAGAAGCTTGAGAGCATTTTTGAAAGTCCAACTCTGATTCTAATTACGTATAGTGACAGACATCTTGTATTTCCTTCTGTTTCCACTGTACCTTTGTGTTTCGGAACATCTATTCTTACACGTCCCTGGCGAGATTTAGGTCTAATTCATGATGCTGAAACATTTGTAATTAATACTCTGAGATGGACAGGTTACTTACAACCTGTTTGTTCAAATAGTTTATCAGGAGCATTCATCTAAAACACGGGATGGGTGATGTGAGTCAAAGGCAACCAATGTGCAATTATTCTCAATGACAGGGTCCTCTAAGACTTTCAGGTAGGGTCAGTGTTTGCAAAGACCAGCCCCAAAGCAATATCTTGACCTTCTGGAACCACAGTAAACAATTGTCTACTGTTAATGTCACCTTTATGAGTCACCTTTGCAGTCCATATGACTATTAGCAAGAACACTGAGGGGGGCTACCTCCATTTTCAGCACTTAGCACAGCTCTATTTTATTTTGTGCATGATTCATGGAGAGAAAAGCTAAATAATGCAAATTCATTTGAAGCTGATTTCTCGTGTGGGATAAGAACTCCTTATCTCCAATGCTTAGGACAAAAACATTTGGAATTTGAAATGTGAGGGTTTTGGAACATTTGAATATTCATATTGAGGCATCTTTTTAGGGACCCAAGGCGTAACAAGAAATTCATTAGTGTGTTCGTACACACAGCCTGCGTGTTCTTTATGGTTGGTATGCTTACTTTCTGACTGGAAGTCATCAGGTATGAAATTTTTCATCTGTGGATTAAATTAGCTTTTAAACTTTTTGGATCATAAAGTGTTCTTTTTACTTTGGATTTTAGATCAGGGCTTATCAACCTATATTAAAATTTTCTGCAAAATTCAAAAGTTTGCAAGTAAGTATATGTTGCATTTAATATATATTTCAGAATGAACAAGTTCTGCATGAGTCTGTATCAGTTCCTTTCAATATATATTATTGCTTCCAGTGTAGCAATTTTAAGATATTTCTAAATGTGTGAATGAGTGGGTCACTGACCTTTTTTTTTATGCCTTCTCTTGGTCTCTTTGCCTTGTGTTGATTTGTCCTGTCCAACTTTGATGTTATAGCTTTTAGGTTTTTTTAATATATATCTTTTATATTTAAAAAATGAATAAAAGGAAACCTAGTCACTAGGGTAAAAGGTTAACAACTCAACTATCATTATACCTGCATAATAGGAAAATTCAGTTTTCTCCCTTGCAGTGATACTTGGTATATCAACTACTGCAGGGTAGGCCTCAGGTTCAAGTAATTGACCAACATACAATGGACTTTACAGGGGTTTTTTGTTGTTGGTTGTGGGTTTTTTTGTGTTTGTGTGTGTGTGTATGTGTGTATGTGTGTGTGCTTTCATTTAATTACAGTTTGGTGTTTTTTGGGAGGGGTGTTATTTTACTTACTTGATTTCATAGTTTTTGGGGTTTTGTTATTGTTGTACTGGACTTTTGTTTGTTTTTTCAAGAAAGAACCTAAAGTTGATTGGGTTGAGGGGGGAGAGAATCTAGAAGGACTTGAGCGAGGGACTGAGAATGGTCAAAATACATTTAAAAATTATTTTAAATAATAAAAATAAAACTAAATTTAAAAAGTCCTGTAACTTCTAAACTTAGCAGAATTGCACATATGTGTAAGCCCAGCATTCAAGAGCTGAGGCAGGAGGATAGTTGTGAGTTCAAAGCCAATCCAGGCTACATGGCAATATCCTGTCTCAAAGAAATAAATAAATGAATGAATGAAAGACAACAGATAATAAAGCATAACTTTAGAACCTCAATTCTAAGATACATATTACAGACACTGATTTCTGAATTTCCAGGAGTTAGTGCAACCATCTTTAAAATAGTTGCAAATATGTCAGATGAGATACTGTAGAGGTTGTGGAAATTGTCCTTTTTGCTTCCCCATAGCCCCACACACTTGCATTTCAAACCTGGAACATGAGGGTGGTTATTATTAATAGCATTTTACAATATTCAGCCATTTATAGTTTAAGAAAAGGAGAAAAATTAAACTCAAGATTTAACAATAACTGCTGAACTTTCACGTCACTTCTGGACATGTGGGATTTTACAGTGAGTATTTCTGTCTTGTATGTTTTATCTTGTCGTTTTCCATCAACTGTTATTCTGTTTACTCTCGTGAAGTTTCATTCCAGATCACGGTTTGGAGGCTGCATATCCATATGAAACAGTAAGTATTTCAAGATGTCAGACGAATCTGCTGCTTTCTGGCTGCATAGCTTAAGGAATTTCGGGAATCCCAGGTCAGATTACTTCTTCAGAGTTATGCAAACAACTCTGATTTCTAAGGCGCTCCATAAAACTTTACATACTTCATGTTCGAGTTTTCTTTGCCACCTCAGTCAAAACCAGTTTGGGTTGTTATTGGGCTTGTATTTTTTTTTTCTGGCCAGAAAACATAAAGGAAATTGCAATAATGCATGCCATGTAAAAACTTAGTTGTAACCCTGTATATTCATGTCTTAACACTCTCTGAACTCTGAACAAAGGAGACTAGATTAGATCATTCTATTAATTTAATGCCAATCTCATGTTTAAAGACAAAGAAGGCCGTTAGCAATTATAACAAAGAAAGAAGACCCAATGACACAGAATGGAATTCCAATGTTTTTTTTGGCTCGCTGATTTGTCATTTTAGTGGATTCATTTCCAAGAAGTAAAATAATAAGACAGTCTAAAATTTTGCTAGGAGGGACTGCTAAAAATGAGAAATTCCCTTTTCCGAACTGGCTTCTGGAAGGCACTGGCGAAACCCTCAGCCTGCCTCCTCTGAGGTCTGAAAGCTTTCTAATCTCAGGTGCATAGAGGTTCCTTCATGTCAGAAATGCCCTCCCCCCAAGAAATCGAACTTACTAGAATGTGATAACAGTGCCTGCCTAGGAGCATGGAGGAGTCTCAGATAACCATCTGTGCTTCTAGCTGTTCCTTTACAAAAGGATAAAAGTGGACCAGGATCACATTTAGACACTCGATTCTGTCACCATGACTCCCAAGGCACAGGCATTTGACCTGTCTTCTCCAGGACTGGTGACAGGAGTTCTGTGTCATACCCATCCTAGGAAGCTATCGGTTCTGATCCCTTGGATGACAAAACTTTGTGTGTTATCATTGGCTTGTAGAGTACATTAAAATTTTCTTAGGGCCGTCCCAGGGCCGTGTCACTGTCCTTTTCTATCTGCACTCTGACTGCAGGTTTCCTGCATCCACTTCAAAATTCCCTCTTCCATACTCCGTATCAAAACAAAGAAGCTTGCATAAATGACGTCTGCCTTAATTCATTGTTTGGCATCCTTGAGAATTCAATGAGCTTTCTACTTCTGAATTAGCAAAAGCCACATTTGGACCATCATCTCAGAAAACAACGAGAAAATAGTAAAAAGTCCGTCGCATAAATTGGCACCCAGTTTCAGACTGAGTCATAACATAGTGTTGAGCCCTAAATATGGATTCCGTGACTGGAATGTACATCCCGAAGATCTAAGAACCACACTTAGCGTATAATACTGTGACATTAAGATTCAGTTTTCAAGCCTTTCCCTAGCTCTTTTAACACCAGATCCCAGATGAGCAACATAAAGATTGCCTTGCAGCTTTCTGGATTCTCATGTCCTGCCCTGCCTCAGTTTCATGGAATTGACAAGGATCAGATGTGGCCCCAACAGTGTAAGGTTTTACAGGTTCTACAGGTACCTCTGATGCCCACAGAATTTGACAATCACCATCCTAGAGAAAGGGATTAGTCTGAACCTGCACATTGGAATTAAGAGGCCCAGCTGTGGAAGGAGACATTGTGCCAAGTCTGCAAAGGAGAAATTTTATCCTGGAAGTTCTTAACATATGGCCTATGGCTCCTGTACATGCTGCATGTTGTAATCATCCAGGAAACTTGAAACACCTGATGCCTGATCCTTACCACAGGCCAATTATATCAGACTTATTAGGGTGGACTCCTGGCAGGGAGGTATTTCCAAAGTAGCCAGGTGACTGATGCGTGCAACCAAGGCTGCCAATCCGATTTGCCGTAAGGATTCTCCAGAGTCAACTCTCCAGAGTCAAGCTTAAGAGACATGGTTGGGTCCCAATTCCTATGATTGTAGCTATAGCAGCTGAAACCCTGCCTTTGCCTTTCTAGTCGTGCCTGTGGCCACCGTGTGCTCAGTCTGGAGAACTCTTTCGCCTAGTTTAGTCTATCTGTCTTAAGCAGTAGTTTTGAGGGAAAGCTGGGCATTTTCTTAGGCCCAATCCAGCCTCTGCATCAGCTCTCATCACATAGGGGCCCAAGCATGGCGTCCTAGGAGATAAGCGACTCTACAGTCGTGCTTTTCATTTTAGTTTACACTGGAAACACAAATAAGAGCTTGTTCTGTGTCCCGTGGCATGACTCGCCTCTCCTGTAGGTGTGCTATACTGCTTCAAGTCTTAAGTCACAAATCACTCCAAACTCATCTCTCACAGTTTGAAATCGCTTTTCATATTAAAACAACAAAAAACATTATCCTCCTGTCCTCTTAGCTACCTCGCTGGACTCACGATAAATACTAATTCATCAGAAAGGGAGGTGGCTATTCATGTGGTAATTTATCTCTGTGAATATACCCCCTTTGATACAGGCTATCACTTCCTATACTTACTGATAAAGTTATTCAAGCCATGCAGGGAAAGTGAAGATTTTGCAGGGTGGTTGTGGGGTGAGGCTTGGGGGGCAGGTTGTAGCAAATCTATTATATCATTTGGGGTTACTTCAGGAAAGCAGAATCCCCTGCACACCTCACAAAGATAGATGTAGAATTTAATCAGAGTCATTATTTTAGGGAAAAAAAATCCTAGGTAATCTGGTTGCATAGTAAAGCTTCAGAGCATTAGTACTGGAAATGATGAAGAAATTGCCTTGAATTTATATTAGAGAAGCAATTTTACTTAGTAACTATAAATCCTCCAAATATTTGACACACTAATTAAAATTACAAATAAATTAGACTTTTCTCCCTCATTTAATGGAAAATGAGCTAGAAATGAACATATGTGGAAGAAACTGTGCTCTTAGGAAATTAAAGCTTCCTTGCTACAGAATATATACCCTGTCTTGGAACAGGAATGCAGGGCATTGGAGAACCAAGGAGTAACTCCTGGAGCATGCTGGGCTATGACAGGAGACCAATGCTACTGGTGTTGGAAATGTGTGTGAATGCTGGAGAAGTTCAGAGTTTGATTTCTTGCTTCAGATACTTGACAAGCATGATGGAACATTGATGACATGCTCCACACATGGTGAGATGCAAGCAATGTTTGTCTTCACCATGCTCCTAGCCAAGACATTAGAGGTATGCAGGCTGTTGTCAAGTGATATTGATTTTTAAAGTCACGTTAGGACTCTGGGGAGGAAGAAAGGGAGGTGAACTGTCAATCATGACAGTCCTACATCTACCCCAATCTCATCCCCAGCTCATCCACGTCCCCTGCTGTGGCCTCTCCTCACTCTCCATCTCCATTCCTGGGGGCTAAGCTGATCTAGGAAGAAGACTGTGCTTTCTTAACTCCTGTGGTCCCTGTCAGTCCTCCTCAAGGCCATCTCTATTCCTTTCAACTCCCAACACACAGAAATGCATAATAGCATGAGGTCACATCTAGCAGACTATCAGAAGAACCCTTACCAGGCAACACACAACCACCACGTTCTCCTAGAACCAGAGAAGGTAACAGAAACAAAGGAACAAAACACCCACCCAACAAAGACAAGGCAAAGTATCAGCGCCGAGAATTATAATCTTCCCAAACCCAGATGTCTACACACCAGCATAGAAACACAATCGATAACAACCAGGAAAATATGAATTCACTAGGAGCCAGCATCCTTACTACAACAGATCCTGAGAATTACAGCACAGGTGAAGTATAATACAAATACCTTTAAATAAACTTTTTAAAAAATGATAGAGAACATTAAAGAGAAAATGAATAACTCCCTTATAGAAATATATGAAAAAATAGTGGAAGGAAATGATTTAAACTGTTCAAGACTTTAAAGTGTAAATAGACTCAAAGAAAGAAAAGCCAAACTCAGTGAAATCTAGAAATAAAAAAATTTAAGAACCTGAACAGGAACTTTAGAAACAAGACAACAGAATGCAAGAAGTAAAGAAAGAACGTCAGACAATAAAGACACAATTGAAAAAGTGGATACCTCTGTCAAAGAAAATGATAAATCTAAAAAAACACCTGGCACAAAACATCCAGGAAATCTGGGACATCATGAAAAGACCCAATCTAAGAATAATATGAATAAAAGGAGGAGGAAATATCCAAGTCAAAGGCTCAGAAAATATTTTTAACAAAACCATAGAAGAAAGATTCCCTAACCTAAAAGGGAGATGCCTATCAGGGTACAACAATCATCAGAACACCCAACAGAATGGATCATAAAAGAAAGTCCCTCAGCACATAATAATCAAACACTGAACATATAGAACAAAGAGGCATTAGAAGTTGCAAAGGAAAAGTTAACTTATAGACCTCTTAGAATTACACCTGACTTTTCAGTTGAGATGCTAAAAGCCAGAAAGGCCTGGATGCATACTCTTCAAACTATATGAGAGCACAAATATTGGCCCAGAATACTATACGCAGTAGAATTTTCAATCAAAATAGATGGAGAAAATAAGACATTACATGATAAAATCGAATTTAAACAATATCTGTCTTCCAATCCAGCCCTACGGATGATCCTCTAGCCCATTTTAAGGAGATTAATCAAACCCAAGAAATCATAAGGAATAAATAATCCCAGACCAGCAAACCAAAAGAGAGGAAACACACACACACACACACACAC
>LOEQ01000228.1:385284-421603 GCA_001685075.1 Bramus lutescens | reverse complement strand
CTGCCACTACCACCACCCCAATAACAACAACAGTAATTAGCAAACACTGTTCATTGACATTTCTCAACATCAATGTTTTTAATTCCCCAGTAAAAAGATACAGACTAACATAATAGATGTGATAACAGGATCCATCCTTCTGCTGCATCCAAGAAACATGCCTTAACGTCAAGGATGTATAATTACCTCAGGGTAAAGTGTGGAAAAGATATTCCAAGCAAATTGATCTAAAAAGGAGGCTGGTGTAGCCATTTAAATATGTGACAAAGTAGACTTCAAATCACACCTAACTGTAAGAAAGTATTCTACACTCTCACCAAAGGAAAACTTCACCAAGAGTACATTAGAATCCTTAACATTTATGCACCAAATACAAGGGCACCCAAGTTCATGAAAGAAAGACATCTACAGCTTTAATCCCATGTTGGCCCTCGTCACTGATAGTGGGAGGCTTCAGTACCCCACTGTCACCAGCAGACATGACATTCAGACAAACACTCCAGTGAAATCCTGGAGCTAAGGGACATAATAAAACAAATGGGCCTAACAGAGATTTACAGACATTTTCAGCTAAACACAAAAGGAGATACCTCTTTTTCTCAGCACCTCGTGGAACTTTCTCCAAATTAGCCACATACTCAGACACAAAGCAAGCTTGAGTAGATGCCAGAAAACTGAAGTACCACCCGGCATCCTATTTGACACCATGGCTAAAACCTGGATGGAGATCTACTAAGGCTAAAGGAAACGGAAAGAAATGAAAGATTTTGTAGAATTGAATGTAAATGAATACACCTCATACTCAAACTTAGAATATACAATGACGGCAGTTCTAAGAGGCAAGTTCGTAGCACTTTGTGCCTGCCTACATTCAAGAAATAGAGACGAAAGGGAGGACTTGACAACAGGTACGGAGGAAATCTAGAGAATCATAATGATTTTGTGCCCCACCAAACGAGAAAATCTAAAAGAAATGAATCATTTTCTCGAAACATACGACTTATCAAAGAAAATCCAGATCAGATAAGCAGTTTAAACAGACCTCTAAATCCCAGGGAAACAGAAGCACTCATTCAAAGCTTCCCAGCCAACAAAAGCATAGGGACAGAGCGAGAGTTTTAGAGCAGAATCCTACCAGATTTTCAAAGAGTTATTGCCAGTACTCTTCAAATTATTCTACAGCCAAGAAAGCATTGCCCATTCATTTCACATATGTAAATCAATAAATGTAATTAACCATATAAGCCAATCAGTTAAAACCATAGAAGTTAGGTAAAGAGTAAGGGACAGTGAGGAGGGGCGGACAGATCTCTCTAGAAAAGGGAAACATAATAGATAGTTATAGATGAATTAAGGGGGTCTAGAACATATGGATCAAATAGGGAGGGGACAGACATGGGACATGAGATGCAGCATGCAGCCAGAGACAGCTAAAATTAAGGCCTATTTGAAGGGTAGTATAGAAGCCTAGTAGAGTCGAAGCTTCCTAAAATATATACAAGCATGATGGCAATGTCAGCAAATGAAGCTTCCAGTGCTGGATTGAGTTAGATCTAATTGAGTTGCTGGCCCTGGGCCTTCCGTAGGAACCCCCAAACAACACAGACTTGGAAGTCCCTTGTTTTCTAATGGGAGACAAAGAGAATGATTCTGGGTGGGAGAAGGGGTGGGGTGGGAACTAGGAGGAATAGATGGAGGAGAAGCTGCAATCAGGATATATTATGTGAGAAAAAAATCTATTGGAAATAAAGGAAAATCAATAACCAATGAAAAAATAAAAAATAAAGAAAACACAGCAGCTGTCTTGAATTGACAATTGCTAAAAACGAAAAAATTTGTTTTCTCCAAAGGAGTCTCACTGGGCACACACAAGGGCAGGTTCCATGCCCAGCAGTAGGTGACCAACACAATAGGACTCCATGGGGGTTTTTCTGGAGTTCCTTGTCTCACAGCGCTTTGTCAGGGACTTTTCCCCACATGGATCTTTTGCTTATATATTATGGTTTCTGATTTTGTTCCTAAGGGGTTTCCTGTGTGTGCAAATGTGTGTGTCTCAAAATCTGTATGTGTTTTTTGTGTTTTTTTTTTCTGTAGCTCTCTTCCCCCTATTTGTTTGTTTTGTCCTATTCTTGCTTATTTTTATTTGGTGACATCTTATTTTACTATTGTTATTCTTATTATTTCAGATACCTGTTTGTATTCTAATGAGAGGGAGGGAAAGCTAGGGTAATGTTCGGATGGGTGACGAAGGGGGAAGGATCTTGGAGATGCTGCGGGAAGGGAACCACAATTAGAACATGTCATATAAAAATCCATTTTCAATTAACAAAACGAGATGGGCTGAAGAAGGCTATAGAGGAGAGCATGCTAAGTCAAATTGCTCTTTTTTGGCAACTGGACATGGAATTTTAAAGTAGTTTTAGAGGAGGTGTTGAGGATTTGCCTGTGATCGGAAACCATGACTAGTAGCCCAGCAGCCATGGACCAAGGGTGCAGATGCAGAATTTTCACAAAGTGACGCCTGTGTTAACTGCAGACTTGAGGGCTACAGACAGAAGACCCATGTGCACAGGTCTAGAAGCGGATGCGAAGAGTGATGGAATATTGCGTCTCCATTCTCCAAATTACTAGTTTATTAACAGCATTACCCAAACTACTAGGTTTGTCTTCCTCACAGAAACTAACATCACCATCTGGAAATCATCAAGAGGATGCTTGCATGGTTATCCTCAGAACAGCAGAAGAAGCAGAGGCAAGCCACCTGCAGCTGAAGGCCGTCATGCTATCCTCACGATCCGCAGTCTGTAGGGCTACGAACATCTAGCTGACAAGGCAAGCTCTGCTCTCCTCCGGGAGCAGCCGTTTCTCCGCTGAGCCCCCTTTCTCTCTGCCCCTGATCCGCAGCGAGTCTTTCCAGTGTGCTTAGCTAAATTCTTGCAATTTGAAGTTCCTTCTGAAGAGTAACTTTGGGTTTGGAAGGCTCATTAAATCTTTTGGGGCCCTAGGGTAGCACTAAAGAAACTACTGCAATAATTCCCTCGGTGGCACCGGGGACTTAAGAAGTTCTAGGTTAAAGAACTTTAAAAAGTTTTCCAAAATCCAATAGAAATTTACTTCCTACCAGGATATGGCTAAGTCCCTTTGTTAATTGTGCCAAGGAGGATTCAAGGAGGGTAAATGAATGGTTTACTAAGGCCTGTTCTGTGATTCCCCAAAATTACAATTTGAATTGTCAGAGGGTTCTTCTGTGATTTTTTTTTTTTCTACAGCAGTGTGCTATCCTCACTGTGAGTCTGCCCACCGGGAGACTATCTACTGAAATGGTGGGAGGGGCCCGGTCTGTCTTTAATTCCAAGTTGGTTGTCCGGGAAATGCATCAGTTGTTTCTTTAAGGCCTAAAGAAGTTTTATAAACACGGCTCTAAGTTGAAATGAAACGAGAACTGTCTTCAGACTCTTAAATACCATAATCTAAACAAACTAAACTAACATTTCTGGAGGAATTTCCATTACAGCAATGGAAGTTGATGTGAGGCTGCATTAAAAGTTATGTGATCTGCCTCCATATTCTCCCTGGGTTCGGATTGGCTAATTTGCCTTTCCCACCATCTTGTACTATTATTTCATTTTGCAAAGCAAATGTATAGAATCAGTTACATGCGGTTTTATGTACCTAAAACTTTCCCCAGAACATCGTTCTATGAAAAAAGTCGTTAAAAGGTGAAATGGAGTCAGCTCTAAGAAGGAAACATGGCTCTTGTGTGCAGATCAACATTAAAATCACGAGCAGAGAGTAAACAAAAGGGCCCCAGTTCAGACCCTTCTCACTTTCTGGAGTTCTTTATGAAGGGAATTCTGGAGTCTAGTCCGATATGAGGAGTCAACAAGACCGCCAGACAAAATTCCACGTTTGGAGAAGTCCTGTAAGAAAATTGTTCTACAAAACAGATAGCCTCTTCTGTTCTTACTCAGATTGACAGAGACAAAGGCTAAGCTTTGTTGAGTCAGTTCATAACTGCTAAAAGCAGCCTATGAGATGCCATACGATGATCTGCAACTTATACTTGATTCATAAGGCGATCGTGACTCTAGGAAAAGTATGGGAATTTACAAAGCCACAAATGGAAATGTATTATCGCCCCAATGCGTAGGTTAAGAAACGAAACTCGCCAAAGTTGAAGGCCTTGCCAAGTCAGCAGGCTATGGTAGAGCTAAACGGGAATTCCTGCCTTGGTTGATTCAAGAACACGTTAATTCTACATTACTGTGGTGCCTAGGGTGTGGTCCTATGGCATAAAAGTTTTAATTGCTACCAATCCTCTTGGTCTCTTTTTTGAAAGCTGGAATTGTCAAGACTGGATATCCTCCAAGAAAAAAACATGTCAGGGAAATGGAGAAACGCCTACATCAAAGGTGCTAGACCTACAGGACTCCTAAGGGTATTTCCTTAGGGAGCTAAGGAGTCCTGGGAATCACTAAACTATGACTTGGAAGTCTTTAGGTTCCTCAGAGGACTTTTCATAGGGCTTATGGTCCAAGAAACACATTATATTACCCCTTGCCAAATTCTCTTAGCATTGTCAGTTTCTTTATGATGAATTTGTATCTCCATCCACACCCATTTTATGGTGACTTCAGGATCAATTCTCAGAACTGAGTCTAAATACCCCTATCCCTCAACCAGGATAAGAAATGAAAAAGCTTCATTTTTCTCCCTGTGTCTTATGAGCATTGAAAGCATTTATGGAGACTTAAAACGTAAGAGCGGAACATCAGGCCACTTACCACATCCTTACCTTCTTCTCTGGGAATTCCTCTGTAGTCTTGCAGGTCTGGAGTCCACCCAGAGGAAAACTCCTTTTTCTTTGATGTATGGGCCCTTTGGTTACTCCCTCTTCTTGTTGCTTTCTGTATTAGCTCTTCACAGATTGCTATTGCTTATGAACCTCTTTCCTTTCCTATTTTTGTTTTCTTAAGACAAGGCCCCAGGTATCAGAGGCTGGTGCTGAACATTAGACAGGATGGACTTGAACATCTGATCCTCCTGCCAATCTTCCAAGTGTTGGGATAACTGCCAATCTGGGGATAACAATATGTGCAGTTGTTAAGCAAGTGATCTATCAGCTTGGCTCTATCCTCAGGATAGCCTTTGCACCCTTTTAATTTTTTAAAGATAAGACTCTCATTATAATTTAGATGGTCTAGAACTCAACATCCTCCTGCTGCCTGCTTGCTGGTGCGAATACAGCCATAAGGCACCATAACCTATGTCTTAGGTTTTCTATTGCTGTGATGAAATACACTGACGAATAAGCAAGTTGCTTAGAAAAGACTTTATTTGGCTTATACTTCCACATTGCTGTACATTATTGAAGGAAGTCAGGACAGGAACTCAGATGACAGGGCACTGGACACGGGAGCTAATGCAGAGGACACGGAGGGGAACTGCTTACTGGCTCGCTTCCACTGGCTTTCTTAGCCTACCCACCTTTTTATAGGATCCAGGACCAGAAGCCCAGGGGTGGCACCACCCTCCATAGAGTGGGCCCTCCCACATTAATCATTAATAGAGAAAAGGTCTTACAGCTGGATCTCATGGAGGCATTTTCTCAACTGAGGCTCCTTCCTCTGATGACTCCAGCTTGTGTCAAGTTGACACAAAACCAACCAGGATATTCCATACTCATTTTTGTTAACAATGATGTATTTTGATTGACACATGATGATTGTCTTGTACCTGTAGGCATTATTTAGAAGTATACAGTTAAATTTTCATATTGTGAAGTTTTTCCATTTATCTTTTTTTTAAAAAATGTTTGCAAATATTATTTTAATTTCCAGATAGTTCTATATATATATTTGGAGAAAATTAATTTGTTGTGAATTTTATCTGAGGTGAGATCTGTCTTGTGATCTAAAATATTGTCTACCTAGCTGAACATTGCATGAACACTTGGGATGAATATGTTGCATATTGTCTATGAATATCACTAGGCCAGGTGCTTTTGGATGGGTCTTCACTGGGGTTTTCTGTTTATGGTTTTTTCAAGGACTATAAAGTGTTCGTCTAGGGACTCTGGATTATGTTTAGAACACCACTGGGTGACCTCAAACATTTAAATCCCTTGATAAACTGTGTACACAAATAGTGAGCACACTTGCCTTTGCCTGAGAGGATGAGGTGGAGTAGCATGGACCGTGGCTTCTAGGTAACCTTGGTTTTCCTGACTTATCTATCTTCAAATCAAGGATGGCAGAAATACCAACCATGGCTGGAGACAGTTTAGCAGTTAAGAGGGCTCACTGCTCTTTCAGTGGATTAGAGTTCAGTTTATAGTACCCATGTCAAGCAGCTCACAACCACATGTAGATCCAGCTCCAAGGAACAAGATGCCCTCTACTGGCTTACACACACACACACACACACACACACACACACACTACATGCACACACACTTACACGCACACACACATACACACTTACATGCACACACACACACAATACACACCATATGATCATTTTCAAAATATTTGTTTTTATTTTTTAATTTAAACACTGAGCAATCTCCATGGCCCTACATAGAGTTATTTTTATCAATTAAGTCATATAGTACATAAGAGGTACTAAACATTGTGTCTATCACTTAACACTTACCTGAGTAAACATTGGCTGCCATGCTGAATACAGTTCTGTTGTAAGTGGAATGTAGCAGGTGAGGCTGTGGAAACCACTCCCGGCTGAAGGGAGCCTGCAATACAAACACAAGGAGTCTTTGCTTAGCCGAAGCAGTAAGGTACAGTAAAAGCTGTGGATTAAAGTCATGGGAGATGGAACTGAGTTTGCTTGTGCCTCACCTGTGAGACCTCATTGCATCTTCTTGATTAAATAATTGAGAAAATAAGTGAATAAATCCCTGTATTCTTGAAACTTCCTCAGGATAAATTCTGTAAGAGAAGCTGTATCTAGGCTGACATCATAGACTTGTTCTATAATTTAATTTCCTACTCAGAGAACTATAAAAAGTAACTTGTTTTTGTTTGTTTTTGATAACTACGTGAGTTGTGAGTCTTTTCATAGTCTGGTGAATATTTGCATTTCTTTTGGGCATTGCTTTTGTAAATAGCAATTGTTCATTTAAAAAAAACAGTCATATTGTGTTAATTAAGTTTTCAGTTGCCTTGATAAAAAACCTTGAGAAGAAAGGGGCTTATTTTATTCAAGCATCCACATTGACATTCCATCATCAAAGGGAGTTGGGGAAGTCAGAGGACAGGAACTGAAGCAGAAGCCAAAGAGCAGCCTTTCTCAATCTGTGGGATTCAGCCCCTTAAGGGATAGGAGGACCCTTTCATGGGGGTCATCTAAAACCACCAAGAAAATACAAATATTTGCATTGCTGGTGTGGGACAATTCTGTATTCTGTCAATTATGTTTTAAATCATGCTGATTGGCCAGTAGCTGGGAAGGAAGTATAGGTGGGACAACCAGACAGGAAGTAGAGGTAAGGCAATGAGTACAGGAGAATTCTGGGAAGGAGGAAGCCCATTCCTCTGCAGTCCTGTCCAGATACTGAAGAAGCAGGATGTGACCTGCCCCACTGAAAAAGATACCTAGCCATGTGGCTAACATAGATAAGAATAATGGGTTAATAGAAGTTGCAAGAGTTAATAAGAAGCCTGAGCTAATGGGCCAATCACTTTATAACTAATGTAACTTCTGAGTGATTCTTTGGGATCTAATGGCTGTGAAACTGGACAGGACAGAAACCCCCACAAGCAGGCCCTCATGTTACACATTGCAATTCAGAAGAGTAGCAAAATTACAGTTATGAAGTGGCAGCAAAAATAACTGCATGCTTGGGGGTCACTGCAACACGAGGAACTGTATTAAATGGTCACAGCATCAGGAAGGGTGAGGATCACAGTCATAGAGGAAGGCTGCTTACTGCCTTACTCCTCATGGCTTGCTTGGTCTGATTTGTTAGAGCACCCAGGACCACCAGCCAAGGAGTGGAACCACATACAGTGATTTGAGGAGTGTCACATCAATCATCAATTAAAAACACATCACAGACCTGGTCATTGGCAAATCTAGTGAGGACATTTCCCCAACTGAGGTTCCCTCTTCCAAAATGACTCTACCTTGTGTCAAGTTGACAGAAAACTGCCAGCATACATGTCTATTATTATTTTACTTTTTATTTTCTGAACACTACGTATTTGTATATATGAAGAGAAACCTTAGTCATTTGTTTCTACTCTTTCTGTTCCTAATGCTATTTTTTATTTGTATATTCTCATATTTTATTTTTATGATATTTTCAAGAATAATCATTTCACTTTAATGGGATACATATAGATTTAACTTTACAACAAATCATTGATTTGAAAAATAGTGCTAAATATATTCAGGAAGTGCAATGATATAATAAGAAATGATAGTTTATAAAAAGCCATGTATTACAGTATGTGTTTGTCATCCCAGCTGCTTGGTATGCTGAGACAGAAAAATCACAAGTTCAAGACTAGGACTAAAATTATTATTTATATTAATAGACATATATAATATCTTCTCATTAGTCACAAGCTCTAATAGATCATGACTTTTTATTATTCATTTTTAACAAGTGGTATGTTCAATTTTCTACGTTAGCTTTTGTACATATTTTAGTAAATGAATGTTCCTGTTTTTATCATTTTAATGTTGTCATGGAAATTCTAGTACTATAAAGTATGGTTTTCAAATCACCACATTCATGTGGTTGTATCGATACACACAGCAAGAAACTTCAGAGTTGAAACAAAATGATTTCAGTTCAGCATTTCAACAGTTTCCCTGACAGCAAATTTTTTTTTCAGTAACAGTAACATTTCACTAATTGTTTCTCAGCCGCAGCTTACTATTTCTTAGAATATCAGAATGCATTTTAATATGAGATGGTTTACTTCAGGAAGACTTTCGTATTTACTAAATTATAGTCCTGTGGTTTATCTGAGTTTTAAAATCCTTCTTGGCCATGATGGATATTGTACCATGTCTGTCTTTTCTCTGTTTCATGTGTCAATATCATATATTTAACTTCTCTGTTTTTGTTCTCAAAATAAATGCCCTAGTATTTCTGTATCAGTTGGCATACAGTAATCATTAAACAATACTTTGGCTATTACCATTTAATTTTTATTAAAATGTTTTAATGACTTTTTAATTATCTAAGTACTAAAAACACTCAGGGACTTTTTGTATTTGTTTCTATTAAGATTTTAATATGTACCATTACTACTATTACTTTAAATATTCCTAATATACATACAGCTAGAAAATGTTGAAGTCTTTCATTACAAAATTTCTATACAATTGATTTCCTAATAAGTATAGCTTATACTTTTTTGTTTTGGAGAGTCTCTGATTTTCTGGAATCTATTTCAATTCATTATTATTTTTCAAATACTATCAGTAAAAGGGAGAGTTCTTCACTATTCATTGCTACACAATTTATTTGTTATATTGCTCAGATTCTCTAAAATGATTTAAAGTGTATCATTTTCTCTGTCAAGTTATGAAAAAATGGTGTTATTCTGTTTTTTGTCATTTATTCCTTATAGTTATAGTAATGATTAACTTTTTATATTTTGATACTATGTTGTAAATCTTAGGCAATAGTTATAGAATTTATTTTCTTCTTTAATCAGTGAAATTGTTCTCTTTATCCTGGTAAATGCCTTTGGTTTACAATCCTACTTTGTTTGATGTTAAAATAACCCAAATGACCCTGGACTTCATTAGCCTGTGGGTACTAAGAATGCCCCATTAATATTAATATCCTAATTTGCTAGCTCATTAACCCCTACCTGCATAACAGTAGGACCTTGACCTATACTTAAGAAGTCCCTAGGTGGTACCACCATGTATTCTAGAATCTGTAATATGCTCTTCTTCATCTCCATGGGCTGCTCTTTGAAGACACTCTCTGGGTCACTGTTAACTTCTGCTGAGACTGCTGCTTTATGAAGTTGCCTCCAGGACATGGAGATATGCAACCTTCATGGTGTAAAAACAGTGAGACCCTTCAGGGAAATCAGGGAACACATCTAGACAGGCCTCTGTGGGAGGGTGCGTATTGGGGCAATCAATGAGATACCCACTGTGAGGAAGCTTTTACCCTTTCCTTCCTTAAATACACATCGGAGAGAATATTGAACGGCCATTCCTCAGCTCATTCTAGACGTGCTTTTTAAGCTCCCAGGCTGACGCACGTGCGGCTTTCCAGGCTGTGTTTCTCTATCCACACATGGTTCTTCTCTCAAATCCTCACCATGCAATTGTGATTCTTGCAAAATACCTTTTTTTTAGATTGTTGAGATCTAAGAATATGAAATGAAACTTTCATCTCTATGGTGCCCCTTCTCCATGTCATGTTATAAACGATCATACATAAATGTCCTAACCACTCAAAGGCAAGGGTGAGCTTACCCTTATTATTTTATGGATGAACACATGCAAGACAAGATAAGAAACTTGCCCACATGCAAATGGAGACTGCTTCTGCTGCTAAGCTTCCTGAGTATGACTTCCTCAACACTGAATGTATTTAATTCATTTCTGCAGAACCCTGCAACTATTTTATCAACTATATTTTTCAAGAAGAATGCAGTAACCAGCCTCTTTCTGAGTCTTGGGTAAAGATATCACGCAGTGTGTTCACTATGACTTTTCTCCCTGATGAGTGTATCTGACATGGGTCACAACTCTTCCTTCTCTCTCACTCATTCATATATGTATATGTATATAAGATGTATAAGCATGGAATATATATTCTACTATGCATGAAATAGTATTCAGAAAGCAAGGCATAATAAGGAGATGGCTTAGTTCCTAACTGTTGGTGGCTGTAACTAAAAAGCCACCATCAAATAATCTGCATTACTGTTTGAGACCAAAACATGTTTCCGTTCCTTTTACCTCTAATTCATGGTTTTAGGAAAACAAAGCAATCTGTTAACTCTGTTTCAAAGTTCACTTATCTGGAGAAAGTAACTATTAATACTTATGTCTTATATCTGCAACAAGATGATCCCTGTATATATATAGCCTAGTTTGAGAACCAAATAAGAGCTGATAAATGTTTGCTGTTTTCTTGATCAATGTTGTTAGTAATCACCACACCACTTACCCTTACTGCAAAAGGTAATAATATAGTCATACTTTTGTCTTTAAACTTTTCCTCAATCTTTTCTAAATGTACACCACAAAATTATAAATTTATCTGTGAAATTAAAAAAAAAGAACTTGCTTAGGTATATACGAACACAGTCATATAAATAATTTTGTTCCTTTCACTATACTTTCTGGACACAGCAGCCAGCCCACTGACGCTCCTCATTAGTTAAAAAGGATTATACCTCTATTTTGTCCTTCAATATTTGTATCTCCTGAGAACTGAATTAACCTTAAACTCTTTATATTCTGTAAAAGCATTATTTGTGTGCACATCACATTGCTTATTGGCTGTTTCAATTCTGCTCTTTCTAATGCCATTTAATTATTTTAAATACGGCTAGTGCCCTCTCCAGTTCTTTCGCTGGATGACAGATCTTCTAAGACATCAATATGTCATCTCACTTTCCTTTCTTTTTTTAACCTTGAAGTAATTGAAATATTCTTGCATTTAATATTTTTTAAAACAGCAAAAATCCAACAGTTATTTCTCCCCCAGGAAATATTTTATTCTGGAACAAATGCAGAGATGGATAACATATTTAGGACTGTAGACTCATGACTAGTGAGATTTTTCTAGGCAATGGTAGAGATGGAATATTTGAATTTCCTGACTTTTAGTTATGTGTAGCAAACCCAAATAAAAGTGCTGATAGAGACTTGACTGTCCAAGTTTAAGTTTTGGTGAGTTCAATTTAGAGATGCATTTTGTAGGTATTTTTGAATAATTTGTAATAGAAGCAAAAGAGCTGGACATGAACCACATGATGAAGGTTTGAGGGTAGTCGATGGTCAAATCACTTCATCTGAGTAAGGAATTGAGGTTAGGAGGAAACTTTCCAGGGACGTAGGTCTGAGCGGGAGAGTAAATGTAGAACGATGTTTCACTCCTTTGGCTTTTTTCGGGGGGCACCACCCAGCTCCCCAATAAATCACACACAGAAGCTTGTTCTTAGTTATGAATGCCTGGCTTTAGCTTGGCTTGTTGCTTGCCAGCTTTTCTTAAATTCTCCCGACTACCTTTTGGCTCTGGGTATTTGTCTTTCTCTATTTCTGTTTACCCTTTTCTTTCCTTCTTTCTCTGTGCCTGCTGTGCAGCTGGGTGACTGGCCTCTAATGTCCCCTCCCTCGTTCTCTCATTGTTCCCTCTTCCTCCCCACTTCCCCTATTTATCCTCTCTGCCTGCCAGCCCTACCCAGCCTCATTCCTGCCTTGCTGTTGGCTGTTCAGCTTTTTATTAGACCATCAGGTGTTTTAGACAGGCAAAGAATCACAGCTTCACAGAGCTAAACAAATGCAGCATAAACAAAAGCAACACGCCTTAAACTACTTCCCCCAACAAGTAAACGGCAGTCAGTCAGTGGCACAAAATGCAGAAACCAAATAGCTAAGAAACGGGGAGGAAACACTGTGCTTGCAAAGTAAAATGTGGAAGAGGCGCTGTCCATGTAACATTACTGTGACTCTTTAAATATGGAGGAGAGCATTAGCAATTTTTCTCAGGGTTTGTCTTCATTAAATTTTTCCACACAGAGAAGAAGAGGTACAAAGACGAACTGGCTTAAAGGTCAGAGACCATTCAGGACCAAGGAGATGGAAGTGACCGTGAGAATAATTAGTGGACAGAAATTGATGGGGTTGGTGGTGAATGAAGACCAAGCACAGGGGGCTGAGATCAGACCAAAGAGAAAGGCGCACCCATAGGTCTAGACTAGTTGGGAATGCAATATAAGAAGTCTCAGCCTGGGAGACATCAGAGGATGCAGAAAGCAATGCAGAAAGATTATGTAAATTCCAGTTAGGTATCTGCCTTAAAGAAAATCTAAGGGACCTTGGTGTCCATGTTACACTGATAATAAGTTGTAAAAATCAGCCAACAGAAACAGTTGTTTCAAAACTTCCTTGTAGAGCTTGGTGCTAAAAACACTGGCAAGATTTTCAAGCATGAAGGACCAGAGAAGAAAGGAAATCGGCTCAATACAAGAGGGGAGGGCTGCAAGTTTTGAGTAATCAGGGTCAAAGTTAGATAGGCGTCCCCAGTGCCACTGCCTGAGATGACCATGAGAAATGCAGCCATGAACTTCCATGTGCACTGTTTTAACAATGTCATCAGCCAGGTGACCCCAGGACAGGGGCCTTTGTTCTTAATTTAAATTTCCCCATAGGCTCCTGTTTTCTCATTGCTCCTCAGCATGTGGAACGTTTTGGAAGAACGACTTGGATGGCAAAGTCAGCTCCTTCCCTGAGTCCATCTTGCTTTCTGCTTCCTAGGGCACTGAGAAGTCAGTAACTTCTGCCCGTGCTCCCACCTCTGTGAACTCTATCCTACCTAGCCCAAAACTTCCAAAGTCGTAACTTAAAAGAAGTCTTTCCTACTATAGGTTGCTTCTGTCAGTCAGAATCCTGAGAAAATAACTACTAAGGGGAGAGACAGCTAATGTCAGCCAACAGTGAGGGAGAGGAGGGGAGCTGTGTCAGCCCGGTAAGGCTTCTATTTGTGGCTACAAAACAAACCTATGCTGTGAGACAGAGAGGTATGCGTCATAAAGGACCACATGACTAAAAGATGCATGCCGAAACTACAGGAGAAATAGCCAAATAAGACAAAATAGGGAGACTTAGTTGGTGGATACTGATACTTAGTTGGCACCATAAAGAAAGTAAATTTAGGTCAGGTAGTGGTGGCGCATGCCTTTAACCCTGGCACTCAGGAAGCAGAGGCCTCTGAGTTGGAGGCCAGTGTGGTTTACAGAGTGAGTTCCAGGACAGCCAGGGTTACACAGAGAAACCTTATGTCCCCCCCCAAAAAAAAAAGAAAGAAAAGAAAAATTAAGTACAGAATAAAGATTGAATTGGTTAGAAAAAGATCACCTGAATTATCTAACTCCCTGTTGAAAAGATGACTGCTTCTAAGTGCTTCTAGGAGAGAACTAAATAAAATTATGATTTGTTGTTCCTCATAATGATTTGTAAGATTATGAGAATGAGAAACATCTAATAGCATACATTGTACCCACAAATCACATAGCAAGTTTGCTAATAACAACTTTAGCAAAAGTATCATAAGACAATGAAATATTGTGTCTTATATACATAAGATTTAAAAACTAGTACCAAGATTTGAAGTGAGAGATTCACTTAATTAAAAAAAATGGCTTGCAAATATTTTATTGCTTTAAATTATTTAAAATATTTATTTGTGTGTGTGTGTGTGTTTGGGCATGTATGTGTTTTGTGGGTGTGGGAATAGGTAGGTGCCTTGTGGTATGTGTTTGTGTGTGTTGTGTGTGTGTTGTGTGTATTTGTAGTGGGTGTGGGAAAGTGTATTGTGTTGCAGGGGGTATGTGTGTTGTGTGTGTTATGTGTGGGGTGGATATGTATGTTGTATGTGGGGGTGGCTATGTGTTGTATGTAGGGCTGGGTATGTGTGCTGTGTGTGTTGTGTGTGGGGGTGGGTCTGTTTGTTACTTGTGGAGTGGGTATGTGTGCTGTGTGTGGAGGGCTGGGTATGTGTGCTTGTGCATGGGGCATGTGTGCTGTGGGCTACATGTGCCATGGCTACATGCGGAAGCCAGAGTACAGGTGTTTTAGGATTTATTCTCTCCTTCTACCTTTCTGTGGGGTTTGCATACTGAACTCAAGTCGTTGGGCTTTCACGGCAATCTTTTCCTCTGCTGAGCCATCTCAAACCCCTGTATTTCTCACTGTGTTAACAAAAGCACTCAAGAACTAGAAATATGTACGTAGGCTATTGTTCTGAGTTTTTAATTAAAATCCATTTTCTAAACAATCCTGTTTTCGAATTAAGCAAAACTCTAACCAATATGACTTATCTCCGATGCTTTTAGATAAACATGAAACCGAGGTCCCTGTATGTCCTCAGCAAGTGCTCCATGACTGAGCCACATCACCAGTTTCTGTCTCTTTAAACACATCAATAAAATTTGCAGGCTTAAGGCTGGGTAGCAGGAAGAGGCAAATGATTCCCATTGAAAAGTGCTTTTGTAAACAATTATAATATTGAGAATATCTACTGCAGTAATGGCTGCTACATTCAGATCCCTACAAGGTTGTCTACAAGATTTTATTATGATCCATGTAAATGTGTGCATGTGAGTGTATGATATGTATATATGCACATATATGATAGTGCTTACGATGTAATGCTGCATTACCACAAGCATGAGGGTGGGTCCTGCAACACCTGTTTTGGAGCTCAGGACGCTGAGGTCTAGAGTTTGATAGGAGGTCTGGGCATCACAGCTACTTCACTATTGAACCATGGATTTGAATATAAAAATTCAAATTCTTGCCTCTGTCCTTCTAAACCACCCCGTCACGTGTCACTTTAGATAAACTAATAAGATCTTCATTTTCTGTGAATGAGACAGTGATGTTCCCTAAAGCGCCAATATAGTATCTATTATTGTTTCTAGAGATATAATTGCATCATTCTAAGTGAGAACTTTTAAAGTTAATTCTTGTTCCAAGCTATCTAGTGTGCTTAGTCTAGCACCCAGAATTGAAATAGTGACTGCCCTTTAACATGGGTCAGAGAAATGTTTTTGGTACAAAATAAATAATATCAAATAATACAGTAAATTACCTTATACATAAAAGCATATTTTAAAAGAAGAGTTTAAATTTTATTAACTATTCAGTGAATGTACATTATGTTCACGCCTGGCCAAGTACGCAGGGACCAAAGAAGGTATCAGCTTCTCTAGAACTGGAGTTTGAGAAGTTTTAGAGCTGTCATATGGTGTTGGAAAACCAGTCCAGTTCTTCTGCAAGAACAGTAAGTGGTTTTATCCACTGAGTCATCCCTCCATCTCCCCGTAGTAAATATAAAGTCATTATCAAGTAATACATCAAGTCCTAAATGGTTTTTTAGCATGTGTGAACTCATCATGAAGTCTGTGTGCACCCAAGGGCCTGAGTTGAAGCAGACCACAGCTGCTGTGTGATGAACTTACCAGCTTGCACTTGAATGCACCCAAGCGAACAGAACTTACTTATGAAGACTTCCCATATTATGGATGCCTGTTCTAATTCCTAAAATGTACTTCTTTTATTTAATTTTCTAACATTTATATCTATCTCTCCCAGTTCTACTGGGGTCACCCTAACACGTGACAATCATTTTTCAGACAGAATTGCTTCTTTCATTTGAGAATTTTAAAAAATCTTTGGATCATCTTGTTCCAGACCCTTCACTGATTCATCTTGATTATCAAAATGGCTGTCTTGATCACATGTCCCTGGCAAAGCTTCTGATACTCCAGGTCTCCGAAGGATGGGAGGAAGGCTATGTGAGTTTCCAGTATTCTAAACTTTTATTCAAAAGATCTTCAGTGAGAATAGATTCTACACCTGTGGCCTTGACTATTTGGGATTAAATGTAATGACTCAGGAAATGTAGTTATGAGCCAGGTATGAGGCTGCTGAGTCACCAAAGGAGGACAAGCATACATGAACATGCTCAACAGTTGACTTCAGACTTCCCACACTCTGCCTGCTATCATTAGGATATAAGCCCTGGAAATATTAGGCCAGGTAAAGGAGGTCAGTACTCAGACCACACATTCTGTAATCCACAATAATTAAAGTTAGAAAAAAAACCCAGAAAAATACACACGACATAAAGTAGATGGGTGTCTGCAAAGGGTTTTGGGAGTTATTAAATATGCCATATGGGGATTATTTTGGGGGGATGAAAATGCTCTGAATTTGATTATAAAGATGATTACACCTATGTGTTGAATGGTTTATCTCTAGAGTATGAAACTTACATCTTACACACACACATACACACAAACACATACTCTGGGGGGAGGGTGACATCAAATCAATGTCTTTGTGCCAAAGGAGAAATAACCAAGATGCATTGCAGACCTTCAAAAATTGTGAGACTGAAGGAAATCATAACGGAGAACTCTGCAGATTCATTGACATGGTGCAGAGATCAGAAGGTTCTGTCTACTTGAGGGAGTTCTCATTGGGCTTCAGAACATCTGGTTAAGTCGATGAGGATGAACTACACCTGAGATTCCTTCAACTACATGGACCATGAAGGCCTGATCCAGCTGAGGGCCATGCAGCAGTCTTGTTTTACGGAAGTCCTAGCTCTCATCCCCGGCTTCAAGTGCATATATTTGGTATTCTTTTGTCTTCTGTATGGAAACTTGCTTTATTCTTTCTTTCTTTTCCCTTCAGGAGACTTTGGGATCTTCACTTTATCTTTGGATATCTGAATTTTATGAACTATTTAAAGGATATTTTGTCTTCCATTCAGCTTCGGAGTTATCTTTTCAGCTTCCACCTCCAGACTCATGTCTTTAACAATTTTTTCAGTTGTATTTTTTTCTCATCTTTACGTCAAAATACTGATTCTCCTTTTGAATTTTCAATCTTCATTTCTGTGTTTTAAATCCACGTGGAAATTCATTCACAGCTCTGATTACCTATTAGAATATTAAATACCTAAAAAACGTATTTTTTAATTCCTAAGAACTTTTTGTAGGCTTGTGATTTTTTTCTTTGCTCATGAAAGTCTTTTATTTTATGGTTATAAAAACTGGATCTTTTGATGAAAGGGAGAGCATGCTGTTTGGCTCATTTCACTTTATGATCTGAAGGCAGGCAGGATCCTTTCAAATAAAATAAAATAGCCTTTGATTTGGTAGACTAAATTCACTAGAACTATTTACATGTATGTATACACAGAAGGATCCCCCAGTTCCTTTCTTACAAGTTGCAAACCTCAAACTCATAGACACGTTACGGTTATGGGTGCTCGATGGGATTAAGACACCATGGCCATTGTAGATTGTGACTCTCTGTAGCTCACTGGGTCATATGTATCCAGGTCTGCTCACACTGTGTAGAGGCTCCTCCGGGAGCCCCCAGCTCCACCATCCCACATACAGCTTTTAAAGCACAATCTCTGTTACTTCTGCCTCCTGGCTACTTCTGCTTTGTTTCAACTGTCACTGCACCTATCTGCTTTCTGTCTTCCAGAAATGTATTAATAACTTGAGTGCACTGTTGGCCCACAGCACTGGTTTCTGGATGCTGTGGATTTGTTCCCATTTGTCCCCCTTTGTTCTCATTTCAGTGGTAACTTTTAAGAGCCCCGATACTTAAGACTTTCCCAAGTCACCATCTCGAGGCAAGAGAAGAAGCAAGAAAAAATGTCAAATAGTCTTTTTATTGGCCAAATTCGTGAATATTAAAGTTCTAGCCCAGAGAAGCAAATTAGTTAAGTGGATAATGTCTCTGGAGGAGGCACATTTTTAACAAAGATGGCAAGAAGTAGCAGGGCCTGGTCAAAACTACAACCACCAGCGCAGAACCAGATGAAGTCATGAGAAATTGTCAGGCATAGCAAGCACAGAATCATACAGGAAGAAAGAGAATACACGAGAGAAAGGTTTTTAAGAGGACATGAAGGCTTGGAGTGACATGAAGCTTTCTGTGCTACATTGTAGATGGCACAGACAACAATGACGTCCTGCATAACCTTTCAGATGGGGCTGACATGCGGAATGTGGTGTTTGGAGAACATTATCATGTCAGAGGTGTAAGCAATAGACTTGATCAAAGACAGACCGGAGCAACGGAGAGTGCATGGCAGCTTGCTGATGCAGTCCAGGAAAGGCAGAGCAGCGTAGTTTTGAGACTAGAACAGAAAGAGCTTGGCAACCACATCTTCCAAGTGCTGTGTTGCTTTCTGCCTTGACTCTGTATTTCGTTTGACTTCCAAAATGGAAAACCAGAGAACAAAAGCAGGATCTGTAGGAAGAGATCATCCTGTAAAAACAGACAAGGATAATAAATTGTTTATTGTTTTTATAATTTCTATATTTGACAACATGCCATACAATAGAGCAAAAAAAGGGGGAATAATGAGTTGGGACAAGAGTTTTGGCTAAAAGGTTCTGTACCTCAAAGGGGCAGCAAGACATCACCTCACTAATTCTGACAGCCAATCTCATAATTCCTCCAAATAAAATAAAACAAAAGCGCAGAACAGAAAACAACTAGGCTTGCCTGTATGTGGACAAAAGCCTTCCACAGTATGTGTGTGTGTGTGTGTTCTGGTATATGCAAATGTGTGTGCAGGTGTGCATCTATGCATACGGAGGCCAGAGAACTGTGCCCTGTGTCTTCCCTCTATTATCTTCCAACCTTTGATCTTGAAGCAGGTCCTCTCGCTGTCTGGCTGGCAAGTTTCCACATCTGCCGGTGTCTCCTGCCGATGCTAGGGGAATAGGCATGCACAGGGATGGCTGTGAGTGGTGATGGGACAGGCAGTCTTACCCATGGAGCCATCTCCACATTGCAGCCTTGAAAGTTTTTAAGATATGGAATCTCAGAGATAAATGAAGTCTGAGTCAATATCTGTAAACTGTTACTTAAAAGCAAAGTAGCTATCACAATACTTTGCATTAGTAAAAGTAGGACAAAGGATGCTATCTAAAGCAATTCCAATTATAAAATTGCACATAGTATCTTTATTCATATGCCAATTAAGCAGAAACATAGTCGTTTGGCTATGACTAAGTCTTCTTATTAGTTCAACAGTACAATGTAATTATAGGGAACATTATGGTTATATATTATGAACTTCCAAGCGATTTAATCACTTCTGAGTTTTCCTAGAATTATGAAATACATACAGACAGTAGCATGTGCTGTCCTCGTGGCTGATTCTGCTACAGGATTTTTCTCATAAACTAGCTTTGAGGACACAACTCTTTCTGGAATGGAAAAGGAGACAAAACAAGACAACTGAGATTGCTTAGTTAGACAGGCTGCTTAACATAAAGATATAATAAAATCCGTTGTGATCTTCACTACAATGATTGCGGTCCTCTTTTCTTCCTAGGAAGCACATTAGCAGAACGCATTCCATGCTAGCCATGCCTTACTCACATGAGTGATTATTTAGAACAACCACCGAAAGAGCCCTGATTTGTTTAAGCTCTTGTTTTATGAGTAATGGGTTTGGATTGCTCTTATTTGTAAGATAGTTGGGAAAAACAGTAAGTTTGGCAGTTAGAACAAATGCCCTACTTGGTTTCTACTATTAGACAAAATAGTGTGCTCTTGGGGATTTACCAAATGTTGTGTGAGATTCCAAAGAAGCTTCATAATCAATAAACGTCAGGTGTTTTCTTATTTAATTGAAAACATTATAACTTTCAAAGACTGACAATTATAATTATAATCATCAAGAAAAATATTATAGTTAATTTAGGGGCAACAGATAATTCTGGATTTAAAACATGTCATGAAATTGTATTGGGTTTGTCATAGGTGCCCATTAGCATTTTTAAATTTCAAATAACAAATTGATGAATGACAAATCTATTTCTCCACAGATGAACAGAATTAAATCTTTAAAAAAGATGTGCTGCGAGGGCATTATAAGAACAATTCTGGATGCTGTGTTTGTTTTCTCTTTTGTTTTGATTTTGTGCTACTGAAGTTGTACTCAGAGGTTTGTGTGTGAAGTGGTCTACCTAACTGAGCTACATTTTCTGTCCCAAAGTGGGTATTTTTTATTCCAGGAAAGCATACATATTTTTTTCTTTTTGAGACAGGATGGCTCTGAGATATTTCAGCCTCAAGCTTCCTAAGTGTGCACCATTGGGCCTGCCTTGGACTCAATGTGAATAGATACAGTCAGTAAGAATCATTCCAACAGAAAGTGGTTTTGAGTGTGAGCATTGCACAGTTTGTGTAAGAGAGAAATTTATATTCCTTGGCTGAACCTGCTTGCAGTGTAGAGGCTGCTATAGAACAAGGAAAGGCTTTGGTGAGTTCCTAAATCTGCTCTGGGGTCAGACATGCCTCTGGTGGGGGTGCAAGTTTGCCTGCTTGCATTCTCTTTTGTCAAAAGGCCAAGAAACTTCTTGCTCTAAAATGGCAGAACTCCTGTTGCTGTCTTTTCTCAGTAGGCTACTGCAAACCACTGTACATTGGCTTTTATCTGATGTCTTTTCATGAAATCACATTTTAATTGTATGTTCCACAATAAAACCAGGAAATAAATACACTAATGAATCTACATAAGTATCACTAGGCTGGTCCTAGCGTTGAGGGTGGAAGGGTTGTAACTCAATTAACATTTACTGAACAATGGTGGGTACTATCAGTAATATGTAGGTTTTCTTCTATACATTTGTAACTTTTTAGAATTCCTTACCATTGAACATGATTCAACAAAATAACTAATAACTGATAATGTCAATTTGCTGTTCTTTCATCTGAATCCTGTATACCTGTATTAGACTTGTGCTTATGGCACAAATGTTTTAATATTTAGTGTTTCTCAGCTGTGACTTGAATATATATGAGCCCATCCTCATGTGGCTGTCTACAGTATGTGAATCAATTCCAGGGTCCTGACCCTCCAGTAATAAGTTTACACAAACACCATTGTAGTAAGGAGCTCGTTTGTTGGTTTCTGGCCACTCAGCTTCGAATTAATCACACAGAAGCTGCATTCATTAAATCACTGCTTGGCCCATTAGCTCTACCTTTTTATTAGCTAACCCTTACATATTAATTTAACCATTTTCAATGAATCTGTGTACTGTCATGTGTCTGTGGCTTACCAGCTAAAGTTTCGTCTGGCTCCAGAGGGGCTACATGGCTTCTCTCTGACTCTACCTCCTTTCTCCCAGCATTCAGCTTAGTTTTTCTCCACCTAGCTCTGTTCCTCTATAGCTCTGCTAAGGGTACAAAGCAGTTCCTTTATTAAACAATGGTATTCACAACATACAGAGGGGAATCCCATATAACCTCTCCTTTTCTGTTTAAATAAAAAGGAAGGTTTTATCTTTAATATAATAAAATTACATAAAACAAAACAGGTATCAAAAAAGAATTACAGTTATATCTATTTTAACTTTTATCATAACTGAAAGCTATATTATTACTATCTATTCTTCAATTCCATCAAAGATTCCAGAAGGATATAATATTACCTAAATAAATGGGAGGTTCATTATAAACAACTTCAAAAACTCTAGGATTGACACAGACACTCGCTGCCTGGACAGTCACCCAAAGTTCTTCTGTATCATTGGGTCAGCCATATACAGCCTACAGGCCCATAGTATCTGACAGACCTTACCATGAAGCAGAAAATTTGAAAGACATTTTCATCTATATTGGCAGTTTGTCAGTCACTTTCTTTTGTGTCCTGTTGAATGTCTAGCAGACTTTTTCATGAAGCAGGAACTTGGAAGGACTGTCTCACCTTTGGGCAAAGTTCAGCAGCCATTTCTCTATGGGTCCTCTATGTCCAGTTAAACAGTCCATGCAAGAGCAGTTTCTTGCCCAAAAGGCAAGCAAACTCCATAAGGAGTCTCTTTGATGCCCATTTTCCTCTTGAAGCAGACTGATGCTGCAGGAGCAGATTTGTCTCTGTCATGAAAAGTCCTAACTTCTTAAAACATTTTAAATGCCATATTCTGTAGTCTTTGAAAGGTCTGAAGAATACCCATCTATCTAAAATGCATCTCTGTACATCTAGAAAATCTAACTAACTTGACTATCATAGATGATTATCTATTAACCTGTATTTCTTAATTATACATTATATTTTTAAATGAGCTGTACAAACACAGTACCTAAATCAAGAACAGAAATATGAAATATACATATAACAAAATTGACCTTAAGTTTGTATCAGTAAACCAAGATTCATACTAATGCAAATCTCTATAACACATTCCCCCATTAAATGTAAAAGAACATTTATAAACAATATTTGGGAGTATGAGCATAGTTATTCTCCAAACTGCTTCCTGCTGTTTACTGGATGAAGTAATTTATTGAGGGGTGTTAAGGGAAACCTTTCATGGGGTCTTAATCCATCAAATCACATGATTCTGGAAGAAATCCAAAGGTTCTGCTCAGAAACCCCACTCAAATCTCTGTAGCTGGACCTCCAGAAAGAGTCAGAGTTCACGCTGGCAGCACTGCCTAGAAAGCGAGCATTTCAAAATGATGTGGCTTTTTTCCTGCCACTGCTGAATCAGGAAAACCTCTTTCAAAGGAGCTGTGGCAAAGCCATCAACAAACAGCAAGAAGCTGTGTTAAACTCTGTATTTTTGTGTCTAGAATTTCTTTTCAAGCTCTCTCAGGTTTTTAAGTGGATTTTAGTTGGCCATGTTGGTGCCAATTTGTAGTAAGGAGGCCGCTTGTTGGTTTCCATCCACTTAGCCCTGAAATAATCACACAGAAACTGTATTAATTAAATCACTGTTTGGCCCACTAGCTCTAGCTCCTTATTGGCTAACTCTTACATATTAATTTAACTCATTTCTATTAATCTGTATTTACCAGCTAAAGTTCCATCTGGCTCTGGTGGGGCTACATGGCTTCTCTCTGACTCTGTCTCCTTTCTCCCAGCATTCAGTTTAGTTCTCCCTGCCTCTGTTCCCCTATAGCTATGTATAGCCCCAAAGCAGTTCCTTTATTAACCAAAGGTATTAACAGCATACAGAGGAGAATCCCATGTCACACCATCTTTTATAGTCACATATCTATGTGTTCCTACAATTCTTTATATACGTATGTACTTCTAAGTAAGGGGGGAGAAACTTCATGGAATAGCTTACTGCAAAACAAGAGATTATATTATGAAGAACTGTTTTTCAACATGTGAAAGACAGTGCTACCATATCAGAATGAGCTCCAACAGGTCTATAAAATGGTCTCAACTATCAATTTTTCCCTGACCCATTTGGAAAGAAGTGTTGATGTAGTGAGATCATTAGGAACTTTTCACATCTTGGGGCCCACATTTTCAGCAGAACAGCCAATCCATCTTTATAAACAAAATGACCCATTTGTGTCTGTAATTCTCTCTTAACCATTTAATGACCATGGAACTCACCAATAGCAATAAGGCTAAAATTTCATGCATTATTTATACAAAACCTATGTGTCTTCTCATGCCACAGCAGCAGTAGACATGTATATTTTCATGTAGCAAATATTTAGCATAACTTATAAGCATTAATACTAATATTTGGAGGATTAATCATAACAAAACAAGGATGTTTTGTGGAAGGCACAGACATGGTATTCTTAAGTATAAGTGACTTTGATGCCGGTGGACTCAAATCAATGCTTGACTGGCTTTTGCTCCTTTTCTTCCATCTCCATGATCTCCACGGAGTCCTATGACCTGAACACATCTAGCAACTTAATCTTAATTATGGCATTTCAGTAACATATAAAGAAAACAGGGTTTATACATTTTCCAGTGCTCTCAGAAATTATAAAAAGATTTGTAGGAAGAACTATCCTTCTGTTTCTATAAATGATCGAAAACATGCATTTTTTCTGTCACTGTGTCTAAGAAACCCATATACAGTCTTTCTCTTTTCAAAATTCAAGCGCAGTAATAAGATCAGCATGCAACTCCCTTTGTTTATTTCTGTCTAGACACAAGAATTAGCTTTCAAACGTCTTTAACACATGAAACTCACATGGAAAGGAAAGGAATACAAAATTACCTTAGTGAGAATGTACCTAACCCTGTGCTACATAATACCTAATCTATTATCATATAATATAATTATATTATTATATTATATATTTAACATGGTGCTACATAATACCTAATATGTTATTTTATTATTCAAAAGGCCTTCAAGAAGAGTATCTGCAGCCTTCCCTTTGTTTTAACATTTCTATCACTTTTTAAAATTATCATGTAAAACAATGGGCTTGGTTATGCATTTGCATACATTTTCTATACTTTGTGTCTCTGGTCCTCTTTTCCTATAAACCCCCTTTCTGTCCTCGTGTCTCGTGCATTTCATTACATTGCCATTTTTATTCTTCCTACCCCTCATAAAAATCTTTTCATCCCTTGTAATTCCCCACTTCTCTAGTTTCATGAGCTACATGCACATACATGGAAATTAAAATCTAGACTTTTCATATGAGCGAAAATGTAGTATTTGTCTTTCTGTGTCCTGTTTATTTTGATTGACATATGATTTCCAGTTCTAGTTGTTTCCTTGCAAATTCCATTATTTCATTTATATTTATAACTCCATAAAATTCTGGGGTCTGTGTGTGTGTGTGTGTGTGTGTGTGTGTGTGTGCATGTGTGTGAGTCTCCATTTTCTTTCTGAAGACATCTGCTGGTTGGTATCTAGACATGTTTCCTCCTCTGGCTACCCAGCAATAATGCTGAGTCTGCATGGACATGAGTATAGATTCCTCAGACTTGTGCTTGGGATTGTAGCTGGGTCATATGTTAGTTTTATTTTTAGTTTTTAAACATAATTGCCATTTTACTTGTTTTTAAATTGGCATTCAATGTAATGAATTCTGATACAACATTTGTGAGTATGTGTGCACGTAGACATACATGCGCATGCTCATGTGTATGAGTGTCATGTGTGCAAGTGTAGGTGTAAGTGAGCATTAGATGCTTGTAGAAGTGATAGGCCAGCCTGGTGTGTCAGTTTGCACCTTTTGTCTTCTTGGAGGCATTCTCTTGTACACCACTGTTTCTGCTAAAGTAGAATGCAGCTTTGTGTGAGTTTCGGAAGTCTGAACTGGATTCTTGATGGGAGGATCGCAAAAACATTTCCATTAAGCTATCGCCTCAGACTTTTTCTTTTAAAGAAACCTTAATAACAACTTGTTTATTTTCCTACAAGTGGTATATAAAGCTTTCACTTCCTACACACCCTTGCTAGTGTTGTTTCTCATCATTTATTCAATTTTTCTTGCTACCGACTTGTAGTTTGAGCTTCACACAATTTGGTAAGAGATTCTGATATTTTTATATTCAGGAAGGCTTAATTTGTGGCCAATGTGGTTATATATTTTTTATAGAAAATGTCATAGGTTACAAAGAAGAATGTGTCTTTTGGATAAAGTTGAATTTTAGTAACTCCACTCAATGCATGTTTTTTTTTTAACTCTGAGATTGTTTCCTTTTAGTTCAGAGTTAGCCTACTTAGAAATGGAAATGAAGCAATAAAACATGCACAACTAGCATATCAAAATCCACCTGACCCTTTATATCCATTCACATGCGTTCTGTGGAACTGTGCATCGATTTCATAGCAGTCATGTCTTCTTGAAGAATTGCTGTTGTTCTTAATACATAGTAGTCACCTTTACCTCTTCTAAATTACTATCTTATCAGCTAGTGGAGTAGCCATTCCATTTTGTTTTTAGCTTCTGCTTATCTAGGAATTTGTTTTCCTTCCCATGAATGTGGTGTCTTTACCAATGTGGTGTGTTACTTGGAAACAACAGAGAGTTAGATCTGGTTTGCTTTAATCAAGTCAGCCACTCTGCATCTCCTTATTGATGAATCGAGATCATTTACATCTAATGATGTTGAGATGTGTTCATAAATTCATGTAATTGTGTTTATAGCTTTTCTAATTTGTTAGGCTGTTGATTTTCTTATACTTCTTTTGTTAGTAGTAGGCCTTTCCTGGTTTGATATTTTGGACATGATGGGTCCTTCCTGCCTCTCCAATTTTTAGCTGGTGCCACAATTCTCCATGGCTGTTTCTTATGTTCCTGTGACTGGGCTGTCTTTCTTCCTCTTTTACGGAAGACTATTGCTTTTAGCATTTTATGCAGCGCTGACTTGATAGTCATTAACTGCTTTTGTTCCCATGTCTTGTTTCATCCTTTCAGTTTTAACAGGTAGCTTTGCTGGCTATAATAATATTTGTTGCCTGTTACTCAATTTATGGGCTTGAAATATATAATTACATATGTTTCTGCCCTTCATGGTTTCTGATGAGAGATCAGGAGGTTTCTTCCTTTTTATGTGAGTTGGTATTTTCTCTCTTGCAAGTTTTACTATTATTTCTTTGTATGTTTGGTATCTTGACTATAAAATGTGGTAGAGAGAATCTTATCTGGTCAAGTCTACTTGCAGTTCTAAATACTCCTAGTGTTTGAATGTCTATTTCTTTAAATTTGGGGAAATTTGTTCTATCATTTCCTTAATAAATTCTTTATCCTTCTATTGTTTTCTCAGATTTTTCTTCTATTTTTGACCGTGACATCACTTCTCTGACCCTACTCAGGCTCTGAATGAGTTCCTTACTTCATTCATCTTCCAGTATTACTGTGTGGTCATCAATATTTTTGCAAATGAGACTCTGAAATCTTTTCGGGCATGTCCAGCTACTTCATTAAGTTTTGCTTCTTGTATTAAAGGCTTTCAAGCTTGTGGAATTGCTGTCTTAATTTCTGTAAATATTTTATATTTCTTGGTTGTGTTTTGCACAAATTTATGATGGATGTGTCTTTCAGATTTTTCTTTTTTCCCTTTGCCCAATTTAAAAGAAAATTACGCAAATATTCTTGGTCAATTTTCTCACTTGAGGTTATGTTCCCCACTACCTCCTAGGAGCAAGACCCACTGCAGTAACAAACACTGTGCTGGCAGTTGTCTAAGTGGTAGCTGGTGCAGAAGATTCACACTCTTCTCAACTTGACATCTTTCCCATATACGTTTTAGAGACATTAGCACAATAGAAATGATCGAAGCGCATCTTAGAAGTTTTTTAGAGTTAAGTGTGCTAGCAATCAAGTAATAAAACAAGGAGGAAATAAGAATAAGAGGAATGGATAATAAAATTAAATAGGAAGGATTCCAACAGTAGATGTATGAGAAATAAGAGAAAATATAGAGTACAGAAGGAAAAGATAGTCAAGGAAGACATGACCTAAAACAAACAAACTATTCAAATAAGATAAATAAGAAATCAAATGTCATGAACGATATTCTAAAGTCAGAAGACAGTGTCTCTCCTTGTTTAGGAAGGATGTGGGTTATTCCTCCCACTGACTGTCTTTTGCAGCAGTTGCTGCTTGAGGGGAGAGCTGCTAACCTCAATACTGCAACCAAATGGAGTTAGTGTGAGTTTCCTCTATCAGTAATTTTCATGTGGAAATGTACTTTCTGCCAGTATCTCCCAGTGTGAGGCATCATCCACTCTTTGCTTGAAGCTTACAACTTTTTACTTCCCAGTTCTTTATTCCACACAACTGTCTGGGATGGCTCTGATGAGAGTGGAAGCCCTGCTACTTTGTTGGGCGATTTCTTCCTTGGACAAGATTTCAGCAAGTTTATCAATATAAGTCTGGTTTCTTTCTCTGCTTATCTAGATTAGTTGGCAGACAGGATACATCCCAAGGTTCCTGTGGGAAATCTCAGATTCCTGCTCCTATCCTCACAGCCAATGGTACTTCCTGATCTCTCTGCTGACAGTGTATCCTGCCTGCTGTTATGTTTCTGAAGCCAAGTGTCTATGTTCCTCTGGTTTCTTATCTGAGAGTGTGAGCATCTTCTTTGCAAGCGACTACCAACAGTTGCCCACAGTCCACACAGGCCGTGATGAAAATGGCAGATCAAACTGGTCAGGCAGTTTAAGAACAGGAACTTTGATTCTTGTTCTCAGCAGTGAATGTCTTTGGTTCTATGCTGACCAGAGGACAGAAATTCCAGAAGAAGGCTCTGGTTTATTTTGTTTTTATACTATCTAAATGAGCCCCATTGTCTGGAAACTATAGCTAAGGATACGATCAAAACAAAAAGGCAACTGGATTTGCAGGGACCCCACATGACCTAGCCCAGTTTCTGGCATAAGTCCTATAAATGGTCCCCAAAATAGCATCTCAGTGATCTCCCCACTATCTGGGACCCCTACTTTCTGTGACCTTGTCATGCTCTGTGAGAGTTTTGGCTTCATTCTTTCTCTTGCACCCCCAGCTGCAATCCTATAATAAAGTCACTTTCTGTGCCACCCTCCCAGTCTGAAATTGATCCTTCTCCTTCCTAGGATGAAGGAAATAGAAGCCTCTTGCTTAGGGTGACTCTGGTGGCCTTTACCAAGCCTCTTACCTCTCATAGCTATGCACAGCTGGGGGCCTCCACGCTCCCCTTTTCCAGCAGCATACACGGTGTATCTGAGGGCTCTTTGCTGGTTGTTCCTGGTGCTTCTTGATGGATATTTCTCCTTAGTTTATTTCCTACCCTTTAGCTCTTTCTTCCATAGGAATAAAGGTTTTTTTTAATTTAATTTTACTTATTATTATTTTTAAATACCGGTCATTGCCTTTCATCCAGTAGCACCCATGTGCCTTCTAATTTGACACCTTACTTGGGAGTTGTGGTTCATTGTACAGATGAGAAGCATTGGGTGTGGCTTGGTTAGGCTATTGGTCCAAACCACAGAGTGTTAAAATAAGCTTTTGAGCAAGGTGGTATGCAAAGCCTGCTTTTCCACTTTGGAAGTCTGCTGAGTTAGGTTGGAAATGGTCTAAAGCTAATATTGACTTTATTTTCTTTGACTTTGGCCACTAGAATACCTTTGAAGATACCTTTGCTTTTTGATATAATAAGTTATTGTTAATACCTTCAAGATACAGTTGAAATGATTCCTGTTGTTGTTGTCTTTGATAAAATTCTAACTGATAAATCCAGAACTGAAAATAGCCTGTCAGATAACAAAACTTTTTCCCCACTTAACATTAAATTCATTAATAACAATACCGCCAAATTACTTCTGCCTAAACCCTCATAAAAACAGGAACTAATCAAAGCAAACACACTTAACAGCTAATGATGATGTTAATTTAGCTGGGAATGCCTCAAAGGCTAGTAATTAGAGAGCAGTTATGTGCTTTTTGTTTTGCAAAATAAATTAGTGCTGTGCATTTTGCCACAATCTTCTCTACTTACTTTTCTAAAATACTATTCCCTGAGTAAAATTGTAAAGTAGATCTAATGGCTGGATAACTTAAATAACCATATTGCAATCAATTTATTTAAAATAATGTCTCGTGAAGATGTTGGGAACAATAAAACTGGCCACAAATGTCCCATAAAACAACAGAAAGAGCAGGGGCAGTAAATAACCCTTGACTGCATGGAGCCAGTCACTTTAGATTTAATGAAAGGTTATTTGTTCGGCCATAGGGATCTGAGTCATATATTCTGCCACTATTCCAGGGCAGTATTATGGTTGGAAACAATAGGAACTAACCGTCAGTTGCACATTTTCCCCAAACAGACATCATCATCAGTCCTTTCTCTTTATCATTTAGGTCTCTATCTCCAAAATGGCGAAGTAGCAACGCAAGTTGTCATCTCAGTTTACATGGGAGAGAGCCACAGGTCCAACAGGACTGTGCTCGGGAGTCTGTTTTCCTAGAGGGGAGCACTAAAAATAGAATCACATACTGTGCTGACAACCATCCGCAATGACATAACTCGTTCTCAAATGAGAGACCATGCAAAGAATGAGAGGCAGCTGTAATTTTGAAGTCCAGAATAAGAAAAATAAAGGCAGGCTTACTAGGGCTGAGAGTCCACTGACAGCTGAGAAATGAGAGGGCTAAATTTGGAATATGAATCTATAGTAGCTCATATTTCTTTCCAATTCCCCGTGAAAATGGTTAAACTGATTTTGCCTTTGTATTTTGCATGTGATATGACTAATAGTCATACTTTAAAAAGCAAAATTATTATTGTGGTATGGGTGCACAATGAACCCCTGGGGTTCATGTATTTGAACACCGAGTTCCCAGCTGGGGTGTGGTTATGGAAGACTGGGGAACTTTTGGTAGGGTGCACTTTTGGTAGAGTGCAAACTGGCTGGAAAAAGTGGTTCTCTTGGGTTGGGGATAGGCCTTAACAGCCTGACACAACTTCCTTCTAGGTCTCTGCTTCCTGACTAAGGATGCAATCACATCTGCTGTCTCACATTCCCGATACCAAACCTTCCCCAGGATGGACAGCTTCCTTTTAAGCCATGAGCAGAAGTAAACTCTTCCTTTCTTCAAGGTGTTTCTTGTCAGGTGTGTCTGTGCATGAGTGTATGTGTGTGTGTGTTTATGTGTGTGTATTTGCATGTGTGTGTGTTTATGTGTTTGTATTTGCATGTGTGTATGTGTGTTTGGATGTATGTGTGCCTGTATGTGCCAGTTACAATCCTTAGAGAAAAATGGCCAATGTGTGTGCATGCGTATGATTGTGTGTGTATGCACAGGAATGTGTACGTGGCTGTGTATGTGCCAGTTACGATCCTTGGAAAAAAACGAGCAGCATTAATGTTTTAATGAGTTTTTATTATACAAGTGGTAGAAATAGATAGATATTACCCAAGAAAGAGGCCTGCCTCCACCTCATGGGAGAGGGAATAGAACTCATTTGTAACCAACACCATCTCCTTGTTGCATTGTTTATGGAAGCTGTTTCCTTCTTCCTTATTTTATCATCATTATTTCCATCTCCTAGAAACTCCTGACCTGCTCTTCCACCTTTTAATGAATGAGTTCTTAAAGTAATATCAAGGTTAGATTTTAAAGAAGATCATATGGCATGGTCTTACTTTTATTTATAAACACTTTACTGATCTTCTGTGTTATAGCAACGTCACATTAGTTTGTTGTTCTTTACTGATAGTTTCTATATAGGTCTTGGCCACTATATCTGAAAAAAAACTTAGTGTAGGCTGTCCCAAATTGGTGCTTAATATTTTTAAAAAATGGATTCTAAAGTGGTAGAATCCTGAGTTGATGTATAAGCAATTAAATTTCCAGTGGGCTGTCTGTAACCTTGTAGTTGCTGTTGCCTTGTGTACAGACAATGATTTTCTAATTTTTGTGAATTACTGTGCAGCATGCCTGAGCATCATTTCAGATGCTGGTTAATGCTTTGTAAATCGTCATTGTTCTGTTATCTGCCTCCAGCTTGTCAATTTGTAAAGACATGATCACATATTTAATGTTAACCCCTTTATCTAAAGCAAATTAACATTTTGCCATATATACATTTACATTGATATTGCTGACATGGAAAATTTGCAATTACAATACATTGAGCATGTTAATACAGAAATTCCTTTCTTCTTTGACTTCTGCATTTAATTTTTTACTCAAGAAGGTTTCTGTTCACTAATTGTCTCTATAGGATGTTTGGTTTTCTATAAGGAAACGGCTTTTTATAATATTATTTTGTATAGCTGAGTTTTTAATGTATTCAGAATTATTTTGAACATTACATACTATATAAATAATTTGCAATTCCTTCAAGATAAAATTTTTGGATATTCAGCTGTTTCTTATTTCCATACCTTTTTCACATTCATGTTTCTTACCAGAAACTAATTATGGCTACTTCAGTTCTCTGATGTATTTCTATATTTGATATGGATGATATGTTTACACTGATTTGAGGGGCATATAATATAGTCTAGTAATTAAGTCCCCTTTGAATTTTTATCTTCATAACATTATCTTCCCTGGTATTTCTTATTGTTGTGAACTTTGATTACTTCTTTGAACTTCCAAATGAGTCCCTTGAAATGTTCATGGACCTGCTCTGAACTTACATATAGTAACGGAAACATGACTGTTTTAACGTATTTGACTGTTTCCATATAGAACTTGCCCACACCTTCTTTTATTCAGAATTGCGTATGTTCTTCAAATTTTCAACATGGCTTTAGCATGTAGATTTCAGTTTTCGACACCTTGCTCTTATTATATTAGTGGCCTTTTTGTTGCTATTCCCACTATAAAGGGAACAACTCTTCTTCCACTTCTAGTTTGTGGCTGCAATATAAAATTCTGTTAAATTCAGATATTTATTATCTTTTCTTATATTATAAAATTCTCATGCTCATTCTTTTCATACAGAGTTTTTGAAATTTTTAGGTGCATTATTATCAAGAAAAGGAAATTAAACTGTTCTTCTTTTTATCAAAATTTTATGTAATTTTTTTTTGATTTTTTTTCTTTTTCAAGACAGGGTTTCCCTGTGCAGCTTTGGTGCCTGTCCTGGAGTTCACTAAGTAGATTGGGCTGGCATGGAAATCACAGAGATCTGCCTGTCTCTGCCTCCTGAGTGATGGGGATAAAGGCGTGTGCCACCACTGTCGGCCAGTCTTCCATTTTATAGAGCCTATTACCTTCCACCTGTTCAGGGAGGACATCTCCCGCAATGGGCCTGCACATTCTTGTCACTAATTAAGAAAGTGCCCTACAGGCTTGGCTACCACCCAGTCTAAGGGAGGCTTTTTTCTGAACTGAGGTTCCTTCCTCTCAGATGAGCCTGGCTTGTATCAAGCTGACATAAAACTAGTCAGTACAGCATGTTATCGCTTTAGTTATTGGCTTTTAATCTGGGATAAGTTTTGTTATTAATTTATATAGTTCTCTTTTCTTTTGATGAAAATTTTAATCACGAAGACTGCGGACCTAATAAGTGGGCTTATGGCAATTTGAGATGTTATTTTTTCTTTTCATTTTCTAATGCAACTGATGATATATTCATACTTCCTGATATCAAATGACGTTTTTGCTTTAAGATGAATCTTGCTTGTCTGTAGTGTGTTATTTCTGTGATACACTCTAATAGCCATATGCTGTTACTTAGGATTTCTATTTTATTTATCATCTCTTTATCTACAATTCTATTTTATTTTCATGCTATTAATACATAACATTGATTTGCTATATCATATTTGATTTTAATTTGCAGGCTTGCTTAATGATAATCTATAAAAAAGATGCTGAATTTTCCATCAGTGAAATTTGAATAATTTTGAAATCATTTGTTAGGCAAAAAATGTCATTGGAGTCATTAACTTATAAACTCACTTTCATATTAATTTAAATAACCATCAAACTTTCACAATGATTATTAATTTACTCAAGTTATCTACTTGTTGCATCATTTTTGATATTTGGACAGCATACTGTTAGAAATACTGCAGTTTTTCAGGCTTTCATATTTCTGCAAATTAGAGATCTGCGTTCACTTCTCATGGTCTCTCAATCGATTCTAACTTATACTCTCTTCATTTTTTTCTATTTTTCATTATCAATATTACAAAGATCTAATCTATTTTTTCTCTAATTTTCATAATTTCAGTGATTTTTAAATCGTATTGTTCCCTTATATGCTACTTTTACACTAGTCTTCAGGTCAATTTGCTGTTGTTGTTGTTTTGCTTTTGTTTTGTTTTTGAGACAGGGTTTCTCTGTAGCTTTCGGAGGCTGTCCTGGAACTAGCTCTTGTAGACCAGGATGGCCTCAAACTCACAGAGATACATTTGCCTCTGCCTTCAGAGTGCTGGGATTAAAAGTGTGTGCCACCACCACCCAGCTCTGTAGGTCATTTTTAACAAATTATTCTGTTTACTAGTTTCTAAATAATGGTTTCATAAAAATCCACATTTTATCTAAAACTGTCATTTTCAAGCTATTAAATGTATTTAAATCACTTCTATTCTCAGTTTTATACTTTGACAAGAAAAGTACGCTTAACAGTACTTTAAGTCTTTTGCAGTTATCATTAATTTGATTGCACTTTCTTCTTAAATCAATTTATAAATATTATAATTGACATAGAGTGTTATACTGTACATACATTGGGGACTTTGGAGATAGTATAAGCTTTTTACAAGCATCACAATTAACACAACACAATCTAGCTACATGGGCAATAAGGAATCTATACCTTAGTTAGATGCTCCACTATTTCTTAATACTTGGTTTTTGAGCATTAGAAAACACAATAAGTAATACAACTCAAACCCAGGCACTAATGTTAAGCCTGTGCATATATAATCTTATTATATTTGCCCCATCACCTAGGAATCAAATACCCAGGGTCCAATTACCAAATAAAAGCAGCCATATTGTTTGAGGCAAAAGTAGGACACTTAAGATGAAATTTGTGAAGGCTTCCTCATCATACCTAACACAGAAAACCATCAAGAAAAGCATGTCATAAAGTGTTTTATCCAGGGGATTTTGTTAACAGATCTGCAAAGAACAAGACTAGTGGCTAGCAGATCGCTGATTCATGGCAAAGAATAGATTTACAGGAGGAGTCTATGGACAAACAAATATGGAAGCTACAACTGTAGATAAAACTTGGTGGTAAACAAAATCAACGGAAAACACACACACACACACACACACACACACTCTATTCACCAACTCTACCACCACTACTACCACCAACAAAATAACAGAAATCAACAATCATTGGTCATTGATATCTATTGTATCAATGGTCTCAATTCCTCATTCCCAAGACAGACTAAATGAATAGATGTGGAAACTGGAACCATCCTTTTGCTGTGTCCAAGAAACACACCTCAACATTAAGGACAGACAAAACTTCAGGGCAAAAGGATGGAAAAAGATGTGCAAAGGAAATGGAGCAAAGAAGCAAGCTGGTGTAGCCATTTTAATATTTGATGGAGTAGACTTCAATCCCAAACTAGTCAAAAAAAGATAGGGAAAGACACTACACACTTGTCAAAGAAAAGAATCTACCAAGAGGACATTGCAATTCTTAACTTCTATGCCTTAAGCACAAAGGAAACCACATTTGTAAAAGAAACACTACTACAGCTGAAATCACATATTGACCCTCACACATCAATAGCAGGAGACTTCAACACCCCACTCTCACCAATTGGCATCCAGACAAAAACTAAACAAAGAAATGCTAGAGCTAACAGATATTATAAACCAAATTGACCTAGCAGATATTTACAGACCATTTCTCTCAAACATAAAAGAATCTATCTTTTCTGTAACTCATAGAACTTTCTCTAAAATTGTGCAGATAAAAAGACACAAAGGAAGTCTCAAAGGATAAAAGAAATTGGACAAAACTGTCTGCATTCCATCAGACCACCTGATATTGATGTTCAATATCACCAACAGAATTAAAGCTTACAGACTCATGGAAACCATACAAATCTTTACTGGAGATTTCCTTTGTGGTTTCCCTTGTGCTTAAGGCATAGAAGTTAAGAATTGTAATGTCCTCTTGGTAGATTTTTTCCTTTGACAAGCGTGTAGTGTCTTTCCCTATCTTTTTTTGACTAGTTTGGGATTGAAGTCTACTCCATCAAATATTAAAATGGCTACAATTGAAAAAAATGGTAAAGTCAGAAAAAAAGAAATTAAAGATTTTTGGAATGGAATGAAAGTGTGATGTAGGAAGGTCATCTGTCTATGTGTTACTTTCATTGGTTAATAAAGAAACTGCCTTGGC
>LOEQ01000228.1:360065-385254 GCA_001685075.1 Bramus lutescens | reverse complement strand
ATAAGCTAGCCGTGCGGGAGCCGGGCAGGACGAAAAGCAGGGCCCGCTCCCCAATCACTACAAAAGTGAATTCACATTTACCCAAACTTAAGGGACGAAGTGAAAGTAGTCCCAAGAGGCAAGTTCATAGCACTGAGTGCCTACATAAAACAACTGGCAAGATCCTGTAAGAGCAACAAATAACACATCTGAAAAAATCTAGAACACAAAGGAGAAATCATGGTCAAAGGCTTAAATATCAAGAAATAGTCAATCTCAAGGCTGAACTCAATAAAACAGAAACAAAAAGAACAATACAAAGAAACAATGAAACAAAGAATTGGCTCCCTGTGAAAAACCAATAAGATTCATCAGCACTTACCTAAATTAACTAAAAGACACAGGGAGAATAATCAAATTAATGAAATTAGAAATGAAAATGGGACATAAAAACAAACATTGGGGAAATCCTGAGAATAATAATGTCATAATTTAAAAATCTATACTCTATTTAGTTTGGAAATTGAAATAAATTGAGAATTATCTAGATAGGTACCACTTATCAAAATTAAATCAAGATCAGATAAGCAATTAAATCAGACTTCTAGCCCTACTGAAAAAGAAGCAATCATTAAAAGTCTTTTAACCAAAGCACCCAGAGTCAGACAGTTCAGAATTCTACCCGACTTTCACAAAAGAGCCAATACAAATGATCCCCCAAATATTCCACAAAATAAAAACAGAACAAACATTGCCTAATTTATTCTATTGGGTCATAGTTACCCTGATACTCAAACCATACAAAGACTGAAGAAGGTCATTTATTTATATGGACTGAGAAAGGAATCGGTGACATGACACCCTTCACAATAGCCACAAAGGACACTTCATATCACCTCAGGAACACTTGTTCAACCATGTTTATTCCTGTTCTATTCATACTAGCTAGAAATTAGAAACAACGCGGATGCCTCTCTACAGAAGAATGGATAAAAAAATATGGTACATTTATAAATGGTGCATTATTCAGCTGCTAAAAAATGACATCATGAAATTTACAGGAAAACGGTTGGAACATTTTACAACGGTGTATTACTCAGCCCTTAAAAATGGCATCATGAAATTTACAGGAAAATGGTTGGAACTAGAAAAGGCCAGACTGAGTGAGGTAACACAGACTCAGAAAGATAAATATTTGTATTTGCTTATATCTGGATACTAGCCATTAAATAAGGGATAACCATGCTAGAATCTGTAGACCAAGAGGGGTTTGGTGCAGAGTAAGGGACTAAGGGCAGGGGGCGCATGGATCTCCCCAGTTGGGGGAAATAGAATTGATTTTATGGTTGGACTGCAGCCAAGGTGGGTGGGAAAACAACAACAGGAGGATCAGGTGGGGAAGGGGGGGCAGAGATAAGACTGTGGGCTGGGGGAGGAGCAGAAGGACAGCTGGAATTGAAAAACATTTGGAGGTGTTATGGAAACCTAGTGCATTGGAAACGTCCTAAAATATTTGAAAGTGATTCTAATGAGATCTCTAAATAATGAGGGAGTTAGAGCATCTAATGGCCACATCTTGGCACCAAACAAACTTCCAGTACCAAGCCAGGGTTTTGGCCACTTGAGCTGCTGACTGAAAAGAGCTCATGAAAATCCATAAGCAAACCAGGCTGTTGCCAAACAAGAATTTTCTCTCCACACACTGGCAGGAAGATCACATTGCTGAAGGCAACACCCACAAAACTCATTGACAAAAAGAGATCAAGCTGGTACTTATCAAAAGCCTTCACCCCCAATATTCTGGTGTCTTTTGTATGCTAAGTTACTTTGAAGACAAAATAGAAATATAAACACCAGCTCAGTCACAAAACCTTTGATCTACAATGTTGTCCTGCATGCTCCATGAGACAGAACCCGTACCTGACATGGCTGATAGCCCAGAGACCTAGGGTAAAACCAAATACTACTGGTCCAAAACAGACAAACTAAACACAGTAAGATTAAAACGACTCAAAATGATATTCTGCTGTACTCATAGATCGGGACCGTATTCAGTCATCATCAGAGAGGCTTCCTCCTGCAGCAGATTGAAGAAAACACAGAGACCCACAGCCAGACATTATGCAGAAAGAGAGACCTAAGCAAGATTTTCCCATGAAATCCCTCCCTTCAGAGATCAGGCAACCACCAAGAAGAGAAGTAGGCACCAGGAGTACGAGGCTAAGACAACTGTGGAAAGCTCACATGAACTTAAAGAGATTGTAGCAGCAATAGCAGGGCCCACGAGAGTCTGCCCCAGATCCTCTGCACGCATGCTACAGTTTTCAGTTCAGCACTTATGTGCATTTCCTGATAGCATGAATGAGTGCGTATCTGATTCCTGGCTTCTCTTGGGGCTATTTTATTCTTCTGTTGGCTTTTCTTGTCTATCTTTGATATGATGGTTTATGTTTTATCTTATATTTTATTTTATCACTTTTGGCTGTTATCTCTTAGAAGTGTGTTCTTTTCCAATGAGAGACAGAATGGAAGTCGACACAGTGAAGTGAGGGGAGATGGTGAGGAACTGGGGGGAGTGGAAGGAAGGAAAGCTGTATTCAGGTCATATTGGATGAGGCAAAATATGCTTAATAAAAGGGGAGAAAGAAATTGAGTGGGAAAGAAGTTGGGTGGATGTCTGGGATGGATGAAACTATATTTAGAGACTGACTCTAGCATGATATAAAGATGTCCAAGGATGGTAACTGGAGTCAGAAATATCAGAAATGTTTTAATGTCTATATGGTAAATGCTTAAAGTCTGACTCAAGGTGATAGACTGTGCATTAATAATGTAAAGGTCATTAGAAAAGCTAACTCTGTTGCTTAATTTTGGTGGTGAACTTGATTAGCTGTACCTAAGAAAATAGTAAAAAGTTATTCCTGGTGCATCTATTAAGGCATTTCCAGTAGATTATCTAACAGTAAATATCTTTCCTGTAGAATGTGGGTCCAGAGGAAATAAAAGGGAAGGAAAAAAAAGTCTGCTTATGTCAGTGTTCTCTTTCTCCCCCTTTCTCTGTCTCTCTCTTCTGTTTCAATGTTGCCATGATGTGAATGGTTTTACTATTTTTTCCTTGCCATTACAGACTGAAATATGAGTAAGCACACATTTCTACTTCTGTTTAAGTGCCGGCATTTTGCCACCACAATGAAATGCTTCACTGACACAGACAATTGATACCAGAAAGTAAATTTTCTTGAGATTAATCAGTTAACCATGTGGGTTTTAAACCCTTGGAACTGATTTATAAGAGAAGCGAGGAACTATTTTGAAGAATTAGAAGAGAAGTGTAGAAGGCAGCAATGGGACATAATAGAACATAATGGGACATAATGGGCAGTGGTGGTGGACATTCACAGGAGCAGAATGCTGACAGGCACGTAACACTGAAGGCCTGACCCAGGAGGTTTCAGAAGGCAATGAGAACTCACTTCACAATTGGATTAGAAGTAATTAATATTACATCATGAGAAATAATTTGTCCACATTATATCCATGCCCTAAGACCACACATAATGTTTATTTTGAATGTGATAGACGAATTAATCTGGTAAAGGAGATTTAGAGGCAGGATGGCAGCATTTAGGATGAGCAAGTTATCTTGCTGGAGGCTTTCATTCAAGTTTACATGAGATTTGTGAACCAAATGTAAAGCAGAAAGGTTTGAAAAACTTGTCCATAAAAGAAACATGCATAAGTTTACATAGGAATGTTGAGTTGGTAAAGAAATCAAGGTGGCTTTTAAAGGTCAAACACTTAGCTACTTGGGGAAGATGAAGCAAGCCATGAGGGAATATTAGCAGCTGACCAGACCTTACCCATCACAAGTTCTAGAGTACAAAAGTCCTACATAATTGGAAAGGTTTTGTTTTGTTTGCTTTGTAGAACAGAGCCTCAGGACTGCCTTCTGTTGATGGAGAGAGGACCTCCTTTTCATCCCGGCCACCCGGCTAGCTTACACCCGAAATAACCACACAGAAACTGTATTAATCTAAGCACTGTCTGAACTATTAGCTCTAGCCTCTTATTGGATAACTCTCACATCTTCATTTAACCCATTTCTAATAATCTGTATGTCACCACGAGGTCGTGGCTTCCTGGGAAAGATTCATCATGTCTGACCTGGCAGCTCCATGACAGCTCTCTCTCTCTGCTTTCTTCCTCCCAGAATTCAGTCCTGTCTCCCTGCCTTCCTAATTTCTGCCCTTCCACCAGACCCAAAGCAGTTTCTTTATTAACCAATGAAAGTAACACAAATACAGAAGAACCTCCTACATCAGCCTTCCAAGTTGAGGCAGGAGAGAAACTTCCTCCGTGTTCATCTAACCCTGCCCTCGAAGAGCATTGCATCTGTGGTTCACAGTGCTCCAGCTACTCCTTCAGCTGACAGAAGAACCTAATGTTATCCTCATGTATGCATGAAGCAGGTAGCATAAAGCCAAAGTTAAGAAAGATGCAGACAGGAAGCTGACAACTCCAAAAGTACTAATGTGACAAAGAAACGCACAGACAATGAGCAGAGACAGCTGCATACAAAGCTCGTAGAGGATCCAATGGCTAATCTGTTGGGGTATGGAGACCCAGTCCTGATGCAGCTCACATCCCAAACACCATATGCCTCATAGGCTGCATGTGTGAGAGTGCAGCATTTATTGTTTACCCTTTCAGATTCCAATTTTCCTCTGCCTGCTCCTTCTTGGCTATTCTCTGATCCAGCTCATTTGGAATAGAAATGTCTACTCTGTTCCATTGGATCTTGGAAGTGTGTAACTCGGTTTTGGTTTTGTAGGGATTCACATTTAGGCACTTATCTCTTCAATTCTCAAAGGAGACTTTCAACATTGACTTTTGACCAATGTTAGAATGGATAAGGTTATGAGGACTCTTGGAGCTGGACTGAATATATTTTGCATTATGAGATAGGAATGAGCCTATTGGATGCCTAAGCCGTGCCATAGCTTAAGAGATGTGGAAGGATGGAAAAGGTAAAGGGACTATCCGGGTACAAGGGATCTGAAAGCAGAAATGAGGAGAGTGTGGCTCATTAGAGAGGGAGCAGCATAAAGTAACAATAAGTATATCTATGAGGGCTATAATGAGTCACACTATTAAATATTTGCCTTAAACACTAGAATAGATTAGTTTTGTGTATAAATATACATGTATGGTTTTAATGAACTCTTATCATTTCTGCCCCCAAGAGCCAAGAACTACTTCACAAAAAGCCCAATACCAGACAGGAGATGCTCTCTTTTGAGTTATTTATTGATCCACGCTGTCCAAAAGACTTCCAAGACATACAGTTTTTGGTTGACATCCATAGGTAGCACATACGTCCTTATTGTTGAAGATACCATGAACTTCAGAAACTCTCCAGAGGCCTCAGAGCTGGATCTTACCTTAAAGCCTTCTCCTTAAGGACTACCTTTCATGCTGCCAGAAGATATACAAAATGGAGCAGGGCAGCCAAAAGAGTCCTATCCAGTTACGACACCCTTGGACCACATCAACGACCAACTACCAGCATGATGCAATAACCCTAAGAGCACAGTGTTGACTCTTATACCTTGACAGTAAGCAAAAGCTCTCTAATTGGGCTTGACACTCTCTCGACAAGAGGGAAAGCATGCCTTGTACTGGCAACCTAGATAAGCACTTAGCGCTTGTTAAGTCGTGGCTATTGAAGGAAAACCTACAACTACCACTTTACTAAACCAGCATCACCCCTAAGAACAATTTAACATCTGTACTTAAACCCACAATTACTGTAGTATTCACTCATCGTCAAGGAAACTTCTCAGTACAACAACCAGAGATAACTTCCCAGAACTACAATGAATCAAAATAAAGAGATTGGGACCCCATTTCCAAGAGATATGTCTACAAACTTTATAAAACCTTCCCTCACCTTAGGTTCAAGGAATACTGTGGAAGAGGGACAGATTATATAAGGCAGAAGACCAGGAAGACTGTTCTGAGATTTTGTCTTTTAGTAATGTAAGAAGCTGCATCCTTAAGGTCTCACCAACATGGCATCATACATATGAGCTGAACACGGAGGGCAGCAGTGGACATGACAAAGTGGACGTGGAAAAGCCCATGAGGCTTCAGTCCTACACAAAGAACTACAAACAACTAAAGAAGACCAAGGACAGGAGTAATTGTCTTCCTCAAGGACTATTTCCCCCTTCCATTTCCCCTCACCAGACACTCCCTTGCTATCTTTCAAATTCATGGCCTCTTTTTCATTATTATTGTATGCATACAGGTATGTGTATGTTTGTGTATGTATATGTGTATATGTATACTTATATATGTATATAGATTTCTAAATATAATATGCTCAGTCTGTATAATGTTACTGTGTGTGTGTGTGTGTGTATGTGTGTGTGTGTTTTAGGGCTGATCTTTCAAAAGGTTGGGGGCTGAGAGAAGATGGAAATCAGCCTCAAGTCTTAGAATTATAATTCTCCTTCTGATTTTATCTTGACCTCATTTTCTCATGTTAAGGTCTTTTTATTTTCTCTATTATAACAGCTATGTGCAATATATGTCATATTTCTGTTACAACATTGTGATTTAACTCAATCTGGTTGAGTCCCTGCACTCACTTGGATTATGGGGAGCTTCAAAATTATTATCTGAACCCTCACTTTGTCACTTACCTAAAAAGACTGAGAAAAAACAAAAAAATGAGCCTCATTTCTAGTTCACAGTTGCTTCTTTGCCCACTCGTTGTCATTGTGTGCCCTAGGACAGCATCAATGAGGTGCTTAAATATCACAGCAAACAGCAATTGTACAGGCAACCTCACCGTGATACATCTATTCATCCACGAGAGGCATTGTCCTTCTGTCTCTGAGAAGGAACTAGCTTTTGGCACCAGGAAAACTCAAAATACCCAATTTTAAGAAGCATTGTTCTCCTTCATCTTTCAAAATTCATGATGTCAACACAACCATCACCACATTCTGTAGAACATGTAACTCCATCCTCTCCCTGGCCTCAGCCAACTGTTAAGCTCTGAGATGAATAAGGCAGCTCTGTATCACTGATGCACTCGGTGATGTGCTGAGCCACGTTACAGCATTCCTTGACATTAAATTTATCGCTAATTCAAATAAAATCTGGATCCTCTATCTAGCAGGATTTTTTCTTTTGTGCCACTAACCATCTCCCAAATCATGACATGGAGATTTCCTATTAGTTATGAATGCTCAGCCTTAGCTTAGATCTTATTTTCATCTCTTTCTCTTCATCTACATTTTGCCTCGGGGCTTTTTACCTTTCTTTCCTTCTGTATGTCTTCCTAGCACTGCTTCTTGTGTCTGGCTGGCTGGTGGCTGCCTATCTTCTGGCCCTGTGCATGTCTCTCTCTTTCTCTAATTCTCTTTTCTCTTTCTTTTGCCTGAAGTTCTCCTCCTATGTATTTTCTCTTCCCACCAACTCTGCCTATTCCTCTCCTGCATAGCTATTGGCTACTCAGCATTTTATTAGACCAATCAGGTGCCTTAAGCAGACAAGGTGAAACAAATGCAACACATCTTTGCGTCATTAAACAAATGCAGCACAAACAAATGTTGCCATCATTATACCATTGACAAAGGCAGCAGAACCAAATGGAACACATCTTTACACTGTTGAAGTAATATTCTATAGCAGAAACAAATGTAACATATCTTTACACAGTTAAGAATAATATTCCACAACAACTGTGTTTACAGCAGCAGAATCAGAGCTGGATTTTAGAGGTTTCTACTCTTGCATGTAGGAGCCCACAGACTGCACCCTCTTTATTACTGCCTGACGGAGAAGGTTTATGTCATTTCCTTAAACAGTCAGTAGATGTGACCCCTGTGGTAAACCACAGCAAGGCTCAGACATGAAACTCCTTACCACTCTTGAGAAAATGTCTTGTCCTCTTTGTAATTTCCCTACAACAAATAAAATATAAATGTGCTTCGTTGACATTCAGGTTATTGACCTCTTAATAGAACATTCTGTTTTTGCTGAGATGATCTGTCTGGTGAACTAGAGCAAGGATCCACGTGACATGAAGAGACGGTAAGGAATTGGCGAAGCGTTTCGATGTGATCTTGTTCATGTTTTCTGCAAAGAGCCCTAGATCCTGTGGCTTCTGCTAGTTCAGGGGTTGCTGTGCTATGGCGATGCTGGTGTCTAATGTACTTATGGATAATCATACTGTTTGCCCTTATTTTGATAAAGGAGTCTCATTAAAGTAAAATTTCAAAATGGTGTTCTAACATATTTTAAGTGGGTCTTTTAACATATTTTAAGCATGCTTGTCCAAGTATAAAATTTCTCCAAGATATTAGACATTCCTCTATGTGTTAGAGGGTTGAGTAGAAATAATTATGTTGGTCATGATTTACAAGCCCTACACTGGTGGTTTTGAACTTGTCAGAGTGAATTCAGTAAAAGAAAAAAATTTCCTTTACTCTTACAATAATGAATGTATAATTTGAATAACAATGATAGTCACTGTTAGAATAATGTAATAGATCAGGAATTTCCAGATATTTGACTATCATTTATCCCAACAGTAGTCAAACACATTAGATGTAAGTCAAGATCAAGAGTGTGGTTCCCGTGTACCAGTTAGACTCCTGTAATAAATTGTGACATCCTCCCACACACCATGAATCCAGATGTCATGTGCTGGTATCCACAGATCTATACAACACACGCTAGAAGAGACTAAGGGCACCGGTGTTTCATGTTACACTGAAAGATGTGAGTGTGTCTGAGATTGGACCCTCTGACACTGTGTGCAGCTTGAGAGTCATTCATGAAGGCCAGTTCATACCTGTCAGCCCGGAGCACATTTGATCAGTTGTTACTGAACCCCCAAAGGCTCCCTACTTGACATATTCCCAATCAGGACAGATCATGAGGGGAGCTGTTTTAAGGCAGACTGCCCCAAAGCTCACACTGTAAATCAAAGATATGCACAGCCTAAGATCTCACATGAGGAAAAATTATACGCTTTGAAAAGGTGTGCTGGATAAAAATGTATCTTATCATCTGCTTGACAGATCTACCATTACGATTCATAAGTTCTAAGAGCAGAAAACAAACAAAAATAGAATGTCACTCTCTCTAATAGTCTGTAAAAGTCTGCTGTCATATCACAGGGAAGCCATGGCTACGTCCATACACCATGCCTGCCATACATACTGATGACAGACTGTCTCTAAATGCAAATTTTACCCTCTCTTACTTTTATCTGAGATATTTTGCTCTCATGATTTTAAAACTAACATTTTTTGTTTGATATATACATGCATACATATATATCCTTATCATATATTAATATCTTCTCAACTTAGTTTGAAATAGTTTGATTCAGAAATTGCATCCTGGTATATAATATATTTAAAAATGTAGAAAGAATTAAAGTTTTGTTAAAATTGCTGAGAATATCTATTGTAGACAACTGTAAATAAGTACATTTCTTCCAACTTGTATACTATGGTAACTATAGAAATAGCAAAAATTATTTTCTTGTTTAGTTCTGATTTTAAAGAGACACACAGGGTAGAGCGGCATGACATGCGGTCTCAGAGCCACAACTCTAGGACATCCCACACTCACACGCCTTCTCTCCCAATCCAGCACCGCCTCACTTCATCCTGCAAACCCCTCTCACATCTTCTGGCCACAGATTCTCACCCATCCCAGAATGCTACGCTAAAGACCTGACTCACAGCATTCTCTCACTGACTACTGCATACACCATCGGACCCATGTCCTGGCCGCTGTCAGGAATTAATTTCTCTCATGGCGATGTTGTAATTCAGCCATTTTGATGTGCCAATCTTGAGATATGCGCGCACCAAACTGAACATGGGTTCGTGTGGATAATGCTACGATTATTTGCATGTAATATTCAAAACGAATGCAAATTTTAACTTCTCTGAAGTAAATACCTGAATGAAACTACTATAGGCTCTTGTAGCTATGTGTTTCATTTTAAAAGAAATTTCCAACCTATTTTTCACATAATCTTTGTATCACTTTCGCACTGACATCCTTGCCAAGATCTCAGCTTATCAAGGTTTGTTTTTCTTACCCATGATTCCATGGTAGTAATTGTGCGGTGCTGTGTCTGTGGTTTTCATTTGCATTTTCCCAAGGAATAATGATGTTGAGTATCTTTTCATATGCTTATCTTCTTTTATGGATAGTTTTTTTTTCATAAAATGTCTGTTCAGAATTTTCTTGGCGCTGGAAGTAGATCTTTTGCTTTCCTATTGCTGAGATTGGGAAGCTTTTCATAAAATATATCCTGAATAGAAGTTCTTTGTTGAATATTAGATTTGCAAATAATTTTCCTACTTTGTGAGAGGACTCTGTTTTGTGTTTTTTCTCTCTTTCCCTCTGTGTGTGTGTCTGTGTTCGTGCATGTGTATGTATGTGTACTTGTGTGTGTTTGTGTATGTGTGTGCACATGTGTATGCATGTGTATGTGTGTGTTTGTGTAAGTATGTATGTTTGTGTATGTGCATGTATGTGTGTGTGTGTGTGTGTGTGTGTACACACTCATGCATATACCTGTAGAGCACAGAGGTCATATTGGATGTCTTTCTCTACCACTCTACCTTACTTTGAGATGAATCTCACTGAACCTGTAGCTCACACATCAGCCAGTTTGGATGCCTCTGGGTAGGGATCTCCTGTCGCACAGCTTTCAGGTTTTCAGTGGTGGTGGGACAGGCATCCACGACCACACCCTGCTTGGCTATGGGTTCTGCTAATCCAAACACAAGTCCGCAGGCTTGCATAGCAAACTCGTTAGTTCATAGCATTTGGTGTGCATTTGATGTAGTGCTAGTGTGACTTTTGCCTGAGTCTTTGGCACTGAGGGTGGCTTTTGACCTAGTGCTCAGTACTGGAGGTGCCTTTGAACGCAGACTGTGAAGTGGGCATGACACCACCATTCTCTTTCCACTGGGTTCCTCTACTTTTCCTGCACCAAGTCTCCTCCTGACCTTTTCTTAAACGCCATATTTCTAGTTTGAAGTTTTGCCACACAATCATAATCTTGTTGTTGCTTCTCTTTCTTGACATATTTGGTTGAATTATTTTTCTAAAAACATTGTATAACATAATTTTCTTCATTATCCATTCAGCTTTTTAATTTTCTACCATCATTTTCATTACACTGAGTATTCTTTCACTGAAATGTTTCATACTCATAGTAGACGACTACTTCTACATTTTTATATTAAGGCAAGACTCGGAGGCTTAATTTCCATAATGAAAAACTCTATTTAAAACCATAAAGCCTGATGAGTCATTGCTATTGCAGCCAGGATGTAGAACATTTCTATCAAACTGAAAATTTCTTTGTGTTCCCTTGCAGTGATCCCCGCCCCCTTGCTCCCAGGTCCTAGACCAACACTTCTCCAGAGACATGCCCTCAAAGGAGACCTAAGGGCCCCTAAGCTGCCCTTCGCCCATTCTGTGCCCCCTGGTCGATGGAGTAAGCAAGCTTCTTTCAGCTCCTATGTGCTCTCTCTCCCTCTCTCTGTGAAATTCCAGAAAAATAGGACTAAACTCACAGTCCTTGGATCCTCCAAATTCAAAGCTAAATGAATACTTTTGACTATTTCACTTTGGTTAAGGAGGCTAACCCAGTGGAAAAGCCAGTTGTCATATGAACTGATACATAGAATTCATAACATTTGTTACTGACTTCTTTCATTTTGCATAATTCTTTGATGTTTAATCCATGTGATTGCAAGTGTCAAAGTCAGCCATTTCTTCCTGAGTGGTGGCTTAATGCATTTTTCTTATTCATTTACAAATTATAGGACATTTAAACCTTTCCCTAGGTTTTAACTATTTTGAATAAAGATGCAAGAAACAGTCATATACTAATCATTATGTAGACATGTGTTTTCCTTTATTTTCGCTATTCATGTTGGAGAAGGAAATCTGAACAATGGAGAAAGTGTAGGCATTAGCTTAAGAAATACTGCTGTGGTGTTATGCCTTCCTACCAATGGTATAAGTGATGTCGCTTTGTGAAGTCTTTAGCACTTTGATTAGCAATCTTTAATTTTAGTCCTTGTAGTAGAAGAGTAGTGACAACTGCGTCCTCATAAATGTCCATTATCATATATGCATTCTATGCATGCTCTTGATCCCAGTCCCTCCTCAGAATTACCTTTAAGGCAGGCCATCTTTAGCTTTCTGAACAATACCTACTAATGAACATCTGACATCTCCGACTTCCTGCTTTGCCTTCCTCACCTGGTTTTAAGGTCTCAAACGGTTCCTTGATTTTAAGGTCAGCTGATGAGTCTTATTAACTACAGCAGCATGGTTCCTTGCATCAGAAAATATGAGAAAACACTGCGGGTCTACATAAAGGGGGCCCAGTTTCCCCTGGACCTTTGCCTTCGTGTCAAACCAATAAGTCACAGATATTTTATTGCGTTTGTGGATTTCTTTCATATTCCACTACTCAGTGGCTGTTTGCACCAGTCTCATGCTTTCTCAATTATTATCTTAATAGCAAGCCTTGATATGAGGAGCTGTTACATTGTGATCTGTTCTTGTAGAAATATTTTAAAACTATATTTCGCCTTGTAAAGTTTTTGTTGTTATTGTTTGGGTTTCGCAGACTTAGGATTGAACTTAGGGCCTTATGAACACCAAGTCAGCACTCTGGCAGATATCAGAACCACCATGTATATTCTGATACCAAATTAGAATGACATAAGCTTCTCTCAAAAGAAAGTTTTCTGGCACGTATGTTACCATAGTGAACACAAAAGGCTTTGTTCACTTTCATTATTGTTAATTATATTATTTAAGTTGTTAATTGCCAGGAGGCCATTGCTAATATTTAGAAACAGGAAAAGTTTTGTATGTTAATGTTGTAGCCTGTAGCCACACAAAGCTCACTTATTAGTTCTAGTAGCTATTAATAGTCTCCTTAAGGAGCTCAGCATGAATATCCAGCCATGTGCGACTAAAGGTGTTCTTACTCTTCTTTCCAATGCATATGACATTCCTCTCTTTCTGCTCCCCCACTACTGGCTATAATTTCTTTTCTATCTCTCCTTTATTCCTTTCTTCTTTTATCTATCTACCTTTCTTTCTTTCTATCTATCTATCTATCTATCAATCTATCTATCTATCTATCTATCTAACATCTATCTATCTATTTTTCATTTTGATTTTTCAAGACAGAGTTTATCTGTGTAAACAGTCCTAACTGTCCAGAAACTCGCTCTGTAGATCAGGCTGACACAGAACTCACAGAGACCCGCCTCTCTCTGCGTCCTACGTGCTGGGATTAAAGGCATGCTCCACCATCACCAGCCTGACTATCATTTCTAATACAACATCGAATGCAATTCCTGAGATCCCTGAGATCAAATATCGCCATCATTCTCTATCATAGTGCCGGCTACAGAAATTTCAGGAATTCTTTTTATCAGAATAAGTAACTTCTCTTATACTCTTGGATTTTTACTTTTTTAGAGCTTGCATTGGAAATGGAGGTTAGATTTTTTTCCCAAATATTTGTTCTGTCTTTTTTATTTTTTAAAGTAATGGATTATAGCCAAAACAGGTCTGTCTTATAAAGGAAAGGTTATTTTACTTTAAAAAAAGAAAAGAAAAACAAATCATTCTAAATCACTAGGTTATTAGTCCAAAAGAGAAAAATAACACCATCTGAATGAATTCAGCAAATAGTTTTGAACAAAATTTCACCTTCACCGTAGGAAAACACTGCAAATTAGGAGATAAAATTGTTCTCAATTTGTGCAAAAGTATGTGTGGAAACTAGAATATGTTAATGTTTGTCACAGTTCTGCAGCTTTGTTCCTGAGGGAACTTAAGTCTGTAGTTATCTTTCTCTCTGAGATTGTCCCCTTTCTGTGTCAGGGTAATGCAGCTTTGAAATAATGAAATTGTCTATTCTCCCTCCTCTTATTTCCTGCATGTATTTATAGGACTGGTATTGTTTCCCCCGAGGATTTGATGGTATTCTTATACAATGCTAGCTACATCTAAAGGCATCTTTACTTCGAGTTCCTTTTTTATGGATATTGGGTAATTCAGATTCTTTTTTGCTTGACTTCCTTCAGTAGTTGATACATTTCCAGGAATTTGTTCTTTCCTTTAAGCTGACCACTTTGGTGTTCAGGCACCATTACCATGTTTTGCTTCCTATGACAGGGCTCTGAGATTGTGGTATCTATATAATTTGATGTATTAGCAATTTTAATGTCTGTTCAAAGGACCAACTTGGGCTTTTAAATTTTTGTCTGCTCGTTTCTGTTTCGCACTTTAATGATGGTTCTTTCTTTTATTTCCTTTTTCTTCTTTTGGTTCTGTATTGACACCTCTCGCGTAGAAAGGAGCAGCAGTTACTGGCCTGAGAATAGCTGACACTTCCAAGGTGGGCAGAACCATTAGGCTACACTGTCCCACACGGTGGTTTGATCGCTGCTTTAGCTAGATCAGTTATCACATCAGGTGTGTATTTCGTTGTGGAGGTGACAATATATTTTACTTGACAACATGATGCTTCTCTGGACCCTAAAAGCGGTCATGGAGAGTATTATTTAATATACAACTGCTTAAGAATTTTCTATGTATACTTTTTTATTGAATTAACTACTCTTGGAGGGTTATCACAGTATATTTTTGTTAAAGGGAAAAAAAGATATTTTATGTCATTTTGATTGGTTTGACGCTTCTTTTTCAGTTTGGGCTGACTGTTATCTACAAGGTGGAAGAGTCCCATGTGAGCATGGACAGAACTATGTGTTGTGGTCTGTGGTCCATATACTCCAGTAGGCTGGGTGATTGGTCATGCCTGGTTTTCTGTATACCTACTTGTTATTATGGTCATTTTCAATAAGTTAATTCAGCTCATGTTTTCACCATGATTAATAAAATCCTTAATCTCTGGTAGTTCCCTTATTTGGAGGTTTATTTTACATGAATTACCAAGGCTGCTTTGAATTGTTTATGAATGCATGCTTAAGTTTCTCTGAACATCTAATTTTAGGCAACACCTCTCCTTAGTTTTAGCTTGTGTTTCTCATAGACAGAATATAACACTATTTATGTCCTATCTGTTTTGCTCTACTGAAATCTTTAAAACGTTTATAGTTCAGCCAACTATTGATACTATTAAATTTGGATTTATTATCCTTGGTTTTCTATTCATTCTATCTCTTTTGAGTTTTTTTTTTACTTGTAGTGTTACCTTAGTTTATAATAATCAAGTATTTTATTATATACTGCTGAAGTATGAACTATACTTTTTAAAAAGCTAATTTTAATTTTTATTTATACATGTGTGCATATGCTGTGTGTTTGTGGGTTCCTTCAGAGGACAGAAAGGGGGATGGATTCCCTGAAGGCAGTTGTGAGCTACGTGATGTGGATCCTAGGAACAAAACTCTAGTCCTCTGTAAAAGCAATAAGCCATCTTAACCACTGACCTGCCTCCCTGCCCCTCGTTAAGCTCTTTAAGAAACAATAGCTGCAGTGGCTGCTTGAAAATTTCCAAAATATTAGCTCTTCATTGTCTATCTTCTGGGATTATTGTATGTTTGCACACATAGTGTTAAAACCAGCAACAACAATCAAAATAAAACTTCAAAGTTTTCTTGTCCATTTAGTTTTTTAACATTTATACTTTAGAGTTTTAATACATTAAAAACTGAAAGTGTTTTAAACTCATCAGAAAATTAAATAGAAAGTTCAGAGTTTGTATACATATCATGTCCACATTATAAATATACAATACCAGAAACCATTCATTATTGAAATATACATCACTTCATGTATTATAGCTATCACTAGGTACTGTTCCTGTACTTATTTTGGACTATTAACTGTAGCTTCTTATTTTGCATTTAAAGAAACATTGGGGCTGGAGAGACAGCTCAATGGTTGAGAGCACTTGCTGCTCCTGCAGAGGACTGTGGTTTTGTTCCCAGCACCCACACGGTACTCATGCATTTTGTGACTCTGGTGCTAGGGAAACCAATGCACTTTTATGGCATATCTGGGAACGAGGCACTCATGTTGTACAGAGATATAAATGCAGAAAAAAATGCCAGAGTACATAAATACATACATGGATAAATAGATAATAAACAAACTAAGAAGGTTTGGTATTTCCTTATAGCTGGTAAAATTGTCCTAATAAAAAGAAACACAGAGTGTAACAAGGTATTGAAGATGTGGAGAAGAACACTCAGGGTTGTAATGAGCACATCCATGTACAGATCCTGAGGTTAGTATTCTGAGAGATGACTGCTATCCCCTGTTCACTGCAACCTTCTGCACAGTAGATGCTCTCAGGATTCAGCCATGTGTCCTCCAATGGAAGAATAAAATAAAAAAAAGATTGCACATATACACAATGAAATGTTTTTCTGACCACAAAAGGAATCAGCTTCTATCATTTGAAGTAATAGGCATGAAAGTGAAGGATGCTTCATCCAAGGTGATAAGTCTGGAAAGATATATGTTTCTTGATTCTAATTATATGTGGACTCTGAGTATGTCAAATACTTGGAAGTATACAGGTGAATGGTTGTTACCAGAGGCAGGGAGTGAGACAAGACTTATAAAACAGGATGATAATTAAAACATGCCGATGTACTTGATAGGAATTACAAATATTTTGGATCTAGTGCATAACATGGAAACTATGGTTAGTTGTTATGAAGCATGGGTTCAAAACTGCTAGCAGTAGATTTTAGATGTCTTGTTGTAAAGAAAAATTTGACATAGTTTGTTAAATGCTTTATTTTATTAATCTTTAATGAATCAAAACATTACATTTTATTTCCAAAATATATAAGCATTATTTAATTAATGAAACAAAAATAAGTTCTTAACAATATAATATTATCTGGTATTAAGAAAAATTATGCTTGATGAATATACAGTGGAAATGCTTTATAAATAATAAAAGTGCTTTGTGTATTTTATATTCATAATAGATTATACTTTCAAAAGATTAATTTCTGATCTAGTTGTTTATAAATGTTCAATGTTTAGTTTTACATGATTGAGTAAACTTCGATTATGACATAGTTTGATACACATTGAACAAATTGCTTAATAATGTTTCATCCTTCAATTCCAGGGAACTGCTCATCAGAGTTTCTTCCCATTTTTATCTTTTCAGAATGATGTGGGGGCTGAAGAGATGGCCTAACAGTTAAGAGCACCACTGCTCTTCCGAGGACTCAAACTCAATTCTTAGCATCCAGATGTGGATCAAACCCACGTAGCTTCAGTTCCAGAGGAGCTGACGCCCTCCTCTGACCTCTGCAGGCATAGCGTGCATAATGCAAGCCAGCAAAACACCCATACCCATAAAATAGAAATAAACCAAACTGTAAAATATAACTTTTTATGTCTTTTTTGTTGGAAAGTAGAAATCTAAATAGTATAACTAGGCAACCAAAACAGATTCTTCCTACTCACCCAGATTTGTGGTTCCTGATGGTGGACGCTGCCAGTGAGCGTCAGGTGCATTCCTCAGATGACCTTTCCAGGCTCTTTTTCTTGCTAGGTTTGGTAACTGAAATACCTTTTTCTTTCCGTTGTCAAATAGGAATTTAACAGGAATTTTCTTTTGCTTGAGTGCTCCAAGCAGAAAAACAAAATCAAAACCTAAACCAAAACCCAAACCAAAGTCCTCCTGTTTTTCTTGTACTCAGCAGTGAGTGCAGAGACTCACAAGTAGTCAGTTCCAAGAATTAATGACTGGGGGATGTTCGCTTTTAATTGAGACATCTCTAGCATCCTCTCCTGTCTCCCACTTTCAAATATCTCCTAGAAACATGTTTCGTCTGAAATAACGTGCCCTGGGACATCTGTGCTGACACAGCAAGAAACTGAACTCCCATAGGCCACCCATGACCTCTAGGAAAATAGTTAGTCTAATGTGTGTTTGCAATCCCATATTGAGTTTCATGAAGTCGTTGTGGCAACACATTGTAGAAACCTTGGTGACTTGGGAACAAAAATGACTTTATTTTATTCCCCCACAGTGTTCTGACTTGTAGCACCATCACTATAGTCTCTTCCAGCTCTCTGCTCTCGTCATCCTTGTCTGCTTGTCTCAAGAGCTACCAGAATTCCTAGATGACACAGTTTGGCCTCCTCATCACAAGGTCCTGGACATAGTGATTTTGGTAAAGTGCAAAGGCAAGTCTGAACAAGGTCACATTCACAACTTGCAGGGGCTTCATGTGAATATATATTTTGAAGCAATATTAATGAATGAGAAAGATTTCTAACACATCTACCTTACTAATCACACCATTATTTTCTTTTATCTCCACTTATAATTTGTTCACTTGGGTATCAGGGCAATAGCATGAGGTGGTGAATTGAATAATCCTCACTTGAATGTTTCTCTCTGTCCTTTCACATCTAATAATATGTGCTTTGCTAATGTGGCTATGAAACGAGTGAACAAACCTATATTACCATTTGATATCCATTGCAAAACGTACGTTTTAGTACTGTAAAATATCCTTCTGATTTGTACACTGATGGCAAGTTTCTAGCATTGACCTTGTGATGGAGATTTAGTTCACTTGAATTTGTAAGATTATCATTACTCAACCTTACTTTTCAATGTTTTACATATCCTTTTCTACACAGAACATGAAATTTTACACAATGATTAATATATGCTATTTTAAGGTACTTATTTCTATCATTTACATTTACCTGTTTGGAAAGAAAATTTGAGTGTACTTATTATATTTTAGATATTATGGTTTTTGTTGACTTTGTTTTTATTTTAAGTATCAGACATTCTTTATATAATTTCATACGTTCTTTCCCCCATCTAACGCTCTATAAGAGCTCAACTTCGTATTGACACAGCTCACAGTGGCCCTTGATCATTTTCTATTATGTTCTGCTTACCCATTCCAGTATTTTTCTGTAAAGTCTGTCATGAGACCTTGCTGAAAAGTTATTCATGAGATATTGGAATGATGTGTCTCAATTTTTATAGGTTGTTTCCAAGTGTAACATTTCTGCTGGTACACATATTTATGAATGATATTCGATTTAACCGTCTTTCACCAGCAACTGTTAAGTAAACAAATTCTCTTTATTTGAACTTTATATATCTATTCTGTTATACAGTTGTGTGTGTTTATGTGTGTGTGAGAGAGAGAGAAAGAGAGAGAGAGAGAGAGAGAGAGAGAGAGNNNNGAGAGAGAGAGAGAGAGAGAGAGAGAGAGAGAGAGAGAGAGAGAGAGCGCATATGGAAGTCAGAGGACTACTTGCAGGAATCATTTCTCTTCTTCCACCAAATGTGATCAAGGATCAGATTCAGGCCATTAGGTGTGAAGCTAACTCTTGAGCTCAGTGGGTCACCTTACTCACCATTATACTTATTATCAACTAGTCCTTTTCCAGCAAGTCAAAATTTAGCCTAGCGTTATGCTTTTCACAGTAACCAATCTTCCTTTTGCCTTCACCTTTCCTCTGGGTTTAACAAATTCTCATTCTAACGTTTTCCAGTCATCCTCGGGTTGACTGACAGTGATCCCTCATAGTGGCTCCAAGAGATGATTACAAAGCACATTTACCAGATTTCCAAATATACTCAACTTTTGGGAGCTTCTATTCTTGAGTCAGTTTCATTTGCCATGGATGCATGACACACTTCAGTCACACTTCTGGTGGCTTGTGCAAAGTTTACAATAGTATATATCTGTGAGATTGTAAGGATCACATTCTTTTGGCCTAAATTCCCAAAAGCTCTTTAGAGTGTTTAATACCAGAAGGTTTCCTAGACAAAGTCTCCATTTTTACCCATATAACGTAGTGGTAGAGCTGTGCTCATCGTGTGTCTTGTCATGGGTTCAATCACACAAATGAGTGAGAAAATAAATAAATAAATAAATACTCTTCTTTTAAATTTATGGAGGATATTCTTTACCTTTGCACTAAAGGGTCAGTATGATCTTTTTGCATGGTTTAGGAATATGCTGATTTTTTTTATCATTGTGCCATAAATGTTACACATTTATGTAAATTTTTATTTCTCTCCTTGGTTCTAGGATTCCCCATCTCTAATTTCTATAACTAAAGCCATGGTTTTCATGTTTCATATTTCTTTGTCTTTAAGTTTATAACACACGATATTTTCTTCTTCCAAGTGACATTTCATTCCATCTCAGCTTTCTATTTCCTCTGTGTGCTCCCAATAAATATTAACTTTGCTAGCTAACAGGGCTTTATAAAGAGTCTGTGGCAAGAGTATTGTCACAATATTGAGGCCAGTCTGGGGTAAAATGTGAGTTCTAGGGCAGTCTTAATGTGAAACACTATCTAAAATAAAACAAATCAATGAAACAAAATTTTTTGTCTTGGTTTAGATGTAAGTCCCTGTAAAACTGCTAATTCACAGCCATCCTCTCTTTGACAACCTTCCTCTCTTCTCTATCTTCCCTGTTCATTATTTTAGGACCACCTATTTATAGGTTTCTCTGGGGAAAGGTCACTTGCTTACTTCCAGGCTGGAAGCAACTTTCATTCAGATACAGGAGCTATTGTGTGAATTCTTTAAATTTGTCCTTCTCCTTCTAACAGGGATATGAAGCACAGTGCACACAACCATGTCTCCTCCTAATCCCTACACTTATTACAAACATTGCCACTTATGGAAAAGTCCTGCATGTCAGGGCCCTGCAGAGCAAAGCTCTCTTGAACAGACTAAAGCAGGTGTGGAGGACTTCTACCTAGAGCCAGCAACTGCACTGTAATTCTTCCATTCTGTGTTAGTCGAGGGTTCTATTGCTGTGAAGAGACACCATGACCACACCAACTCTTATTAACTGGGGCTGACTTACAGTTTCACAGGTTTATTCCATTTGATCATAGCAAGAAGCATGGTGGCATGCAGGCAGACATGGCACTGGAGAAGGAGTTGACAGTTCTACATCTGGATCCACAGGCAACAGGACTAGAGAAACTCTGGCTTTGGAATAGGCTTTTTGAAACCTCCAGTGACATACGTCCTCCAAGGCTACACCTCTAATCCTTTCAAATAGCGCTACTCCTTTATGACTACATATTCAAACATATGAGCCAATGGGGCCATTCTTGTTCAACCACCACACACAGCAAGCGCGACATTACTGTCCAATATTAGAAGGTTCAGAGCCTGTGTTTCCAGGTCTTCCAGAGTCAGAGGCTAAGTGTAGCATCTTTTCACTTGCCTTCATGGTTTTTAGAAATCCTCTTGTCTATTCTAAAGTTCAGGCTTCTGCTCTATTTTATTTTCTCCAGATCTGTGTATTTGCATTATTTTCTCTAATTACTTTTCAATGATATAAATTATGGTGAAGTCTTTGAGAAAGGACGGCTATGTTGATGCAGGCTCAGAGACTGGGGTCCTTTATTTTGTATGAGTAGGGTGCTAGATCTAGGCCCATAATCCCTTTGTTAAAAGTAAACATTGTGGAATATCTGTGTTATTTATTATGAGGTGAATATATAGGAATGCCCACAAATGTACACACAATAGGTTACTAATACCAGAAAAAATATAAAGCAAATTACCTTTTTAATGGCTAAAGCTAAAGAATATTTAGACACACTTTCTCTATGAGATATTCGCCAGATTGCAAACCTACCTGGGACGGGAGCTTCAAAGCTCATACTATAACGCCATAAAGATCTCAGAAAATATGAATGTTCACTCGAACTCAAGGTAATAGTGATTGTTAAAGAATAATGCTAATTCTTGGTACTGTGGTGTGCAGGTGATGTGCAGGCTACTGGGGGAAAAGTCATCAATACGTTTACCAGTATTACCAAATGCTGTGAATCGCAATAATGATTAGCAACATTAAGCTATGCCCTTTTGTGAAATAGTGGTGTGAGTGTTATGGGGGCAGCAAATTACTTTCTGCTAGGATTTGAGGACTGGTCCTTAAGAGGAAACATTTGGCTGGGAATTTAAATTTGACCAAGAATCCGCAGTTGGGGTGCCTATAGGCCCCTGGGGTGAACAAAGGATTATTATGTTGTTAAATGTACATAGTATTGATGAGTCTTCCAAAGCCTCATATCTGTACACTGCAATTAGACTTCTCAGACCTTATCAATGATATGTCTTTGTGCATTAGGTGGGAGCTAATGCAGAAGCTCACACCTGCTCAATTGCAGGGAATAAGTGTCAGAAGAGTGTTTAGCCACAAGTGGGACACCTGTATTACACCCCATTACCAAGCCTCGGGGTGGGGGTATTACGAAAGAGGAAGTAGACAGATTGCTAGAACCAGAAGTCTGGGAGGATAAAAAAAAAGTAACAGCATCGTATGGACATGACAAGGACCACTGCTTTTATCAACTCACGGTAGCTGTGGTTCTTTATACAAGATCAAGACAGTCACAATCTAGCATGGAGTAGGTGGATGTTCATATTCTAACTAAGTATCTAGGGACACTGGCTCTCTTTGGAGGGAGGTGGAGTTACTTTTCTAGTAGATGGCCCCATGTTCATGAGTATATGGAGCACAAATTGGGGCTAATAAGTTATTAAAATGAAATAAAAAAGAAGGGACTGGAGAGATCTCTCAGTGGTTAAAAGAACTTGCTACTCTAACAGAAGACCCTGGTTCAATTCCCAGGACTCACATCTCACATTCTACTTCCAGGGGCTCTGAAGCCCTCTTAGGGTCTCCACAGGGATCAGGTACATAAGTGACACACAGACACATGTGTAGACATATACTCATCCACATAAAATAAAAATAAATAAGTCTTAAAATAAAATTAAAATGGACCCAAGGTTGAGGGTGGATTAATAAGAAGGTTGGGGTGAATTTGTACATGAATATGACCAAAAAATATTTTATGAAATTTTCAGAGAACTGAAATACTTTTTAAAGTCAAATAATAATAGTAGTGTCTTGTGAGGTTTATAAATGTAGATATAAAATATGGGACAATAGTAGCATAAAGGGAAACGGAGAATTCATGGGATTAATTCTAAGCAAGTTAATAGTCAATGTCAGTTTGACTGGATTCAGAATCACAGAGGAACTTGGAGTTTGCCTTTGAGTATGTATATGCGGCATCTACAGGGAAGAATAACTTGCTGACAATGATCTGCCCCTGAGGTAAATGGCACCATCTCATACCTTCGGAGTCTGACAAGACCAAACAGGCAACAAAACAGAGAAAGCAGCAAGCCATGGACCAGCATATGCCTTCTTACCTCTTTTGCTTTATGGTCTGATATGTTGTGAGCTGCCTCTGCCACAAGTACCAGCTGTCATGAATTGAGCTGCTCTGCCATGCCTTTGTTGACATGTTAGATGCAAGTCCTTGGATGCTTCAGCCAAAATAAGATTTTTCTCATCTAAGTTTCTCCTGTCAGGTGTGTGGTTAGAGGGAGACACACACAAATGTAGTAACATGTCACCATAAATACTTTAAGAATTTTACCAGGTAAGATGGCCATGCCCATAGTCCCAGCTCTCAGGTTGAGGCAGAAGCATCATTGTGAGTGATGGCAGCCTGTGCTATGGGTGAATTCTCACACGATATAAGCTATGCAGAGTGAGAATTGTTCTAAACAAAACATTTGTTATCTGTATAGAGTAATAAAATGCTAAAGAAAGGTGAATATAAAACATCAAAGGGTAAGTGTTCTATCTGCTTAGCTGATGAAGGGATTGCAGTACCATCAGACTTGCCTAATGACAGGGGCAGCCATAACAACGATTTGCATAGGTTTTGCACTGTCTTTGGTATTGAGAGCAGACTAAAGGTAACTTAGGGTTCATGATAAGATATTTGCAGGTTCTGTCCAAATATAATGAATGCTACTTTATATAGAAAACCACAGCCTCTTCTTCTGATTTTGATATGCAGCATGTCTCTAAAATCAATATTCTACAAACAAAAAGATTATTGTTAGTATATTTTCATGTTATGCATAATATGCATATATTACAATAATGTGATATATGTAATTTGTATATATTGTGATGTATAACGGGTCTTAGTATACGCAAAGCATGCAAAATACTATACACAATATTGATAGATATAAAATGATGTATTATGAAACTTGAGATTCATTTTTGAAAAACACCTAGTGAAGACTTCTAAAATTAATCCTAGTACAAAAGTTCATTTAATGTAGAAAAATTTAAGTAAATTAAAACAGAAGTGCCCACACATACTATATAAGTAGACACTGTGACTACAGGTTTTCCAGAAGATTCTATCCAAACTGCCCATCAAAAATAGTACAAAGAAGCAACAATGAACCAAGGAAGATCACACACTAAATTTCTATGGAATTGACTAGTTGGAGATCATGAATAGAATTTCCGTGTAATTATATCTAAAACTGTACCCAGTCTTTATTCTGCCAAACCTAACAACAAACGTTAGAAATAGTACAGAATAAAAAGGCCGATTGTTTTTATTCCTTTGGTGATTAAGTGCATTTGCGAACAGGTTTTTTTTTTTCCTGGCCCACTGTTCCAATCCATAAGGAGGTAAACAAATCAATATTGTGTGTAACTGTTAAAATGCTATGTTTTCTCCACATACACTTTGAATTCTTCCATCATGGTTTAAGGGAACTCTTATAAGTATCATTTTCACAAAATTAATTTGCTTTATTAATAAAGGAAATTAGGAAGTTTACAGTGAATTAATTGTTCCAATTCAGCAAAATGAGAATGGTAATATCATACTTAGGATGGTGTGAGACAGATGGATGGTGGTGGCGCACGTCTTTCATCCCAGTACTAGGGAGGCAGAGGCAGGTGGATCTCTGTGAGTTTGAGGCCAGCCTGGTCTACAGAGTGAATTCCAGGATAGACTCTAAAAATACACAGAGAAACCCTGTCTCAGAAAACAAAAAACAAATAAACAAACAAACAAAAATAAAAAATAGTGTGAAACTTATAAATAAAGAACAGTTGAACAACTGAACTGGGGAAATGGCTTGCTGAATAAGAACACTTATGAGGCAAATATGAAGACCTGAGTTCATATCTCACGTAGCTTTTCCCTAATTCTAGGAGCAGTGGCGGCTGGACAATTGCCCTGAGTTCATATCTCATGTAGATTGTTCCCCAGTTCTAAAGCA
>LOEQ01000228.1:336848-360024 GCA_001685075.1 Bramus lutescens | reverse complement strand
GGACAATTGCCCTGAGTTCATATCTCATGTAGATTGTTCCCCAGTTCTAAAGCACTGGAGGCTGGACAATTGCCCTGAGTTCATATCTCACATAACTTGTTCTGCGTGCTAAGAGCAGTGAAGACTGGAGCATTGCTGATGCATTTTAGCTGTTGGTTTAGCTCAAGATTGAGTGAGAGATAATGTCTCAAGAAAATAGAGTAGATAAAACAAGACTTCCTCATCTAGCCCCTATGCATGTGCACATGCAGATATAAATATATAAGTTTACTTGCTATGCAAATATACACATATGAATATACAACAAAGGCATCTCAAGGAGAACAAAATTACTATAAAATTATTAAAACATTGTATTTATATATTTATTTGAACCTGACTTACTTTGCTAGAATTAGCACATATTTGTATTTATAAGATTTTATTGCCAAACCATCTGAGATGTTTATAAGGAAAGCTGAAGATCACAGAGATGAGTACAGTGTTATGACTCATAGGATCCTGAAGCAAAATTCATTATACTCCTTGGTATCATAGTCATATCAAGTAAGGCTGAAGCATTATCAGATTTGTAATAAAGGCAAGAGTATAAATGGGTAAGAATAAACCTACCAAAAATGTAAACTGTGTTGAGGAAATAGATAATTAAAAAACTAATTTAAATCAAGGGGGTGCTATGTCATATTCATACAATATGAATAAAATATTTTAACATCAGTTATTCTCAAATATATTTGCAAGTTTAACAAGTAGCATTTTGATTTTCATTGTAGAAATTGGTACAGTGAATCTTTAAACTAGCATTAAAAATTATTAAGCACAGCACTCTTGAAAAAATTTCAAGTTAGGAAGCTTCAGTGTTGTGAGATATTTTTACACTGTGTGTAGATGTATTTGCTGTGATTGGTTTAATAAAAAGCTGGATGGCCAATAGCTAGGCAGGAGGTTTACGCAGGATTTCTGGGGAGAGAAAGAAAGAAGAGGAGTCTACGCGGAGAAGAAGCCAGGAGAAATGGAGAGGAAACAGGATGTGCAAGATGGAAGAGAGCTAACACCACACGATAGAATTCGGATTTATATAAATGGGTTAATTTAAGTTACAAGAGCTGCTTAGGAACAAGCCTAAGATATAGTCTGAGTTTTCATAATTAATCAAAAGTTCCATGTCATTATTTGGGAGCTCTCTGGCAGGATAGAAAAAGCCTCACAAAATATGGAATCCAATGGGGGAAACCACATATTTCCACATAGGACCTGAAAAAACTTTTGACAAATTTCCAAACATACAAACATAGAGCCAAACATGGGTTCCTTGGCCTGCAGTCTCTCAGGAAGGCTGTATAGACATGTGGCTCTTGGTGACTGCCTGTGGGCTTGAGCCAGTCGACGCTATGTGCAGAGTCATGCAATGGGTGTAAGGCTTGGCTCACATGGGCAGAGAAGGCTGTAGGTGCTCAGAAAAGTGGTCCAGACCGAGAAACCTTTAAAAATACATAGTATAGATAGTCATAGGGAAAGGTAGTTAAAAAATGATGAAGTCTTTAGAGAAAGAACAAAGTTATATAAAAAGAATAAATCACATAATGATGGTATGTACAGGGAATCCTGTATATTTGAATATTTTAAATATTAATGTACAAAATAATAGCTGCTGAGAGACTATTATGGAAACAGTTAAATTAAACAAACCTATATATTTTAAGAATGGCCTAACTTAAAAATGAAAGTCAGAAAAATATGTTCCATTGGGGTAGAGATTATGCCTTTGTTTCTAAAGGAATATATATGGTTCCCTTAAAAATTAGTAAGATCAAATTTGATTTGGGAAGACCTCCTGAAAATCTTGGCTAAAGTCATGAAGAAAGAAATAAAGAAAGACTACAGGACAGATGACTATATGAGACATGAAAAATTTTGTTAGCTACAGAATCCTCAGGACGTATTTTTACATGCCATCCTTTCAAATGACATGGGTTGAGGTTTGATTTTATAATTCAAACAAACTTAGGATGTTAACAGATACCTTTTACCTACTCAAACATAAAACAAAATATCATCTTTACCTGACTTGTACACATTGCACATTCCATACTTGTGTCAATAGACACACACACACACACACACACACACTTTTACCTTTAAATGTTTAAGTGTTTACAGATAAAAATGACCAGACATGAATAAGATAAGTAGTTCAGGTGATCCAAACTCTCAGAATGCGTCTGTTGCTTTTTCCTCAAAATTTTGCATCCAGAATAAACTCAAAGCTGCTAGGTGAGATGATCCAGCTTCACAGGCTACTCCAGTAAAGTCTTCAGTTAAACTCTGTACTTTTCCATCATACAGACACTAAACAAAATATAATCCAGTTAGCTCTCTCAGGACTTGAACATTATCACAATTTTCTCAGGGTCCCCTAAAGATGCCATTACCCTCAGGCGATAGGAAACAGTCTAGAGAATGTGATACCCACATTCTCAAGAGGTGGGGTGGGTAGTTTTGATGATTTGGTAAGTTATGGGTGATTGTCTATATTTAGGGGAGTTTGTTGCAAGTTGTTATAGGACATACTCATGAAGGAAACTAAGCAAAGGGAATTAGATTCAGAGATCTTCTGAAAAGAAAAAAATTGAATATGAAAATGATAGAATATAAGGGAAGATTATTATATCTACTTTTCAACTAAAAAATCAACTACTAGTATCAACTACTTTTACACTGGTGTGGATTTATGATTATTGATACAAATTTAAGGTTATTTTGTTATACTTTATTTTATGTTTCTATTTTTGTTTAAGGTTTACCTATGCAGCACATTTAAACATGTTATATAAAGTTTTAGGCCTTGAAAGACATTCAGGATAATAAAGGAAGACAGGTTAGTTGGACATATATAACAATCAAACCTAGAGTCATGTTAGATATTTTTTAAGGTCAAATGGACTTATATTTTAAGTAGATAGATGATGTTCAAACACTTCAAAGATCTACAGAATATGGCATTTAAAGTTTTTAAATAGCATAAGGCTTTTCTTGGCACTGAGACATCTCCTGCTGGCAGCAACAATCTACTACAAAAGGGATAATGGGCATTGAATACCTTCTAAATGGAATTTGCTTTCTTTGTGGCAAAAGCTAACCATTTGGGCAAGAAACTGCCCTTGCCTATACTGTTGACAGTCTGCTATACAAGCAGGATAAGCAGGACATAAAAAAAAACCTTACTGTCCAACTTTTCCAAGATAAGGTAGAATAGTTCTTCAAAATCCCGGCTTCCCAGAAAAACCTATCAATTGTTCTACTTTTATAGGTTGAAGATGGATGCCCCATCATTGCAGAGGAATCTTGAATGACGGTCTAGGGAGGTAGATGCCTCTTTCTACAGTTTTAAAAGTAGCTTGCATTGCATTTCATATTTACTCAGGTAAAATTATATTCTTCTGTGTCTTTGACAGAGTTCAAGACAAGATAATTATAGTTACAGTTTTTCTTGTTATGAAATTCTAAAAAGAAACTACTATAGAAGTTTTAAATTATATGAGACTGAGAAACATAAAAACTTAATTGTTGATATTAAAAGATATTTTAAGGTCTAAAGAGGTATTTTTTAGAATGGTAATATAAGTGATGATAAAAAGTGGTTTAGGTATAAAACATTAGACTCATTATGATGGGATATATAATACAGTACTTTTTTAAAATTTGGCAAATACAAAGGGATTGGGCATTGAAAATGTAATTCTTACTTGACAATTTTTCTTATTGTATATAGTTTTACTATGTTAGAGTTAAAACCTTTCCTTTTTATTTAGACAGGAAACGGGATATGTTGTGATAGGTATGTTGACTTGTGAAGATGTATTTGCTACAATTGGTGTAATAAAAACACACATGGTTAATATCTATTAACCATGGAGATGTAGGTAGGATTTCCCAGGAGAGGAAGGAAGAGAAAAAATAATCTATTCATGTAGGAAAAGCAAGTTTAACAAGTAGCATTATGATTTTCATTGTAGAAATTGATAGTACAGTGAATTTTTAAATCAGCATGAGTAATTACTAACCAAGCACTCCTGAAAGAAAATCAAATTAAAAAGATATAGCCATCTTAACACCTAATTTAAAGGTCTAGTCATTTAGTTATCATGGAATAGAAATACAGATGGAACATAGGGCATCAAAAATAGAAAAAAAAAGAAGAGGTATATGCATTTTCAGAACCTTGATATATGAAGAAGGAACATGGAAGGAAAAGAATACGGTCATTCCAGTAAGTGTTTCTGGACAATTTATCAGCATTTAGAACAACATAAAATCGGTCTCATATTTTAGAACACATAAAATGATCAATGAAGAATTAATTAAAACATAACTGTGGAAAGAAAAAGCCATAACCTTTGTAGGAAAGTCATAGAATTACATTTATGAGATCTTCAAGTAGGAAATAATTTCCTCTAACAGGATATAGAAAGTATAATAGAAAACATTGATTAAGTTGTATATAATCAAATTATCTTTTAATCAGATAGCAGAGCAATCTAAACACACTAGATAAGGAAGAAGACCTTTGAGATAAGGCATCCAAATCAATACATACAACCTCCTCAGATAAAAATAGGTAATACAATGCAAAAGGAAAACAAGCCTTCATGAAAATGGATATTCAAATGGCCAATGAGGATATGAAAAAGTGGTTTAGGGAAAGACAAATTAAAATTCTACTCCAATGTAATGTTAATTATTATTGTACTATATATAAAGCTAAGGGGGAAACATATATATTTAATATATGTATATGTAATATATATTTAATATTGCTATATAGATATATGTGTATCTATATGGCAATATTAAATATGTGTGTATATCTATATGGCAATATTAAATATTGACTCAAATAGAGTATCCAAGACTTCTCTCACACATTTCTGTTAGTGCTATACATAAGAACACTTTTTAAAGCATTACGCTTTCGTTAATAAACTAACAAATACACATACTCAATAAATGGCTCCTGATATACAGCCTATTGAAATGGGAGCATGTGTTCTGGATACAAATCTATAAAAATGTGTGGAGTCCTTCTTACTTACGTTTGCTATTGCAGTGATGAAACACCATGACCAAAGCAAGTTGGTGAGGAAAAGCTTTCTCAAGCTTACACTTCCTCATCAGTACTCATCAGTGAAGGAAGTCAGGATAGGAACTCAAATAAGGCAGGAACCTGGAAGCAGGAACCAATGTAAGGCCATAGACGGGTGCTTTGTTTTCATGACTTGCTCAGGCTGCTTTCTGATAGAACCCAGGACCACCAGTTCACGGACGGCATCACTCACCGTTGGCTGGGCCATCCCACATAAATCACTAATTAAGAATATGAAGAAACCTGATCTTGCCTACAGCCCTACCTAATGGAGGTATTTTCTTAATTGAGTTTTCCTCCTCTCAGATGGCTATAGCTTATGTTAAGCTGACATAAAACTAGCCAGCACAGATTCATTCATAAGAAGAGCAGTATCAGTCATGGTTGTGTGGAGAAACACACAAGTAGAGTGTACTTCCCTACTTCTGTAACTGAAACAGACATATCCCCTTTTTATGGGTAATTACCTTTACATAGTCATCTAAATGTAGATATTATGTAAGACAACAATACACCTTCAGAGTCATCTATATTAATATTGATTAACAACTTACAGTGACTACATTGGGTCTCAACAATAACACCCATAACAAATAAAAGTAACCACCATATGGGTAATAGGAAACCTGTCAAATCTGTGGTAGACCTAAACATCATGGACAAATCTCAGAAACAGAATTTTGATCAAAATACCAGCATCACAAGGCCTTTATTATTTAAATATACAATTCAAATGTAGACAAACCTACATTATATTATTTGAGGTATCTCACTAAAATGATTGAAAATTGCAGAAATGGTTATAGGAAACACAATGATCTTGATAATCCATGAATATGGGATAGTTTAATGATTTTTAGCATGTGTATTTATTTTAATGGTCACACAACCATTACATATATTCTGAGGTAAAAATGATATTTTAAAACATGTATGCAATATGTACTGACACGATCTTGTATTCAACATCCAACTGCAAATTTATTTATGCTGTAAACTACTGAAATTCTCCCTTTCAGTTGATTTGAACATTTAGTGAGTTGTCATCTTATCTCATTGTGCTGTGCAATATTTGGATTTCTATCTCAGACCTAACTGTATCTGTGTGCCTGCTTACTACCCTCCCTCTACCCTTCTCTCTTCACCTTCTAGAAGATATTTTAGGTATATATGGAATTATTCTAAAAGAGGGTGTATTGATTACTTTTATGGTGTGGTAGTCTGGTGAAATAGAGTGGCCGAAAGTCACTTAAGGAGGACTTTCTATTAACTTATGGTTTCAGAGGTCTAAATAAATGTCTGAAAAGGAGAGGAAGATGCCGTGCCTGGAAGAGGAGGCTGAGGAGTGACGTTTCAGTTCCCCTAAGGATCCAGAATAGGCTAGAAGTGAACTCTCAACACCTGCTCCTGGAATGCATTTCCTCCAGCAAGCTCCCCCCACATCCTAGAAGTTCCATATCCTGCCCCAAATAATACTACCAACTTGGGACCAATGCTTTGGTTCAAATACACAATTCTCTGGAAACATAAATCCCTCAAACTACCTCTGGAACATGAAAAGTGTTTCTGGAGTCTTTGATATTCCACTTTGGTTCTCAATGCATACATTAAGTCTCCGTGCATGTTTTATATGTACTTTATTGTGTTTTTCATGTTTTACGAAGACATAGAAAAGAAAATTATTCAAATCCTAGACAAATTGATAAAATACTTAAGAACAATATTAAAGATATTGAAGAAATTCATGGAGTAAAACAAGAATGCTATTAAATAACATTAAAGAAAACCAGGGCCTGGAGAGATGGCCAAACAGTTAAGAGAATTTTTCACTTTTACAGACAGCTCAAGTTTTTGGCACCTAAGTCAGGCATATCACAACTATCTGAAACTCCAGCTGCAAGGGAACAACACCCTCTTCTGGCCTCTGCAGACTCTACATTCACATGCACAACATCCTTCTACGCGCGCGCACTCACACACACAGACACACACATACGACACACACACAACCAACCAATCAATCAAAAATAAGTTATTTTAAAAATAGAGAAAAATAATGCAATACAGGGAGTAACTATTCCATGTTAGTGAGCAGTGCTGAATGCAAAAAGATTTACTAGTTCTACACATAATCTTAAAATTTCAAAACCTCTAATGCAAACCATAATGGGGTTTAGAATTACTCAAAGTAATGTATGTATATATATATATATGTGTGTGTGTGTGTGTGTGATATGTATATATATATGTATATCACACAAAAGAATCTCACAAATGAAAATTGAAACTATAAAACAAATTGTTCCTCCAATAAATTGAAAGCACCCATACCCAGAAAGTATAATCTTGGCTATGTGTCCATAGAGCACATGCACATGTGGTCCAAAACTCAGATCCATGATTGTCAGAGCAGCATTATTCATAAGACTAAGTTAAGACAGTTGGCATCCTCAAGTGAAACAACTAATACATCCTGTTAATTATTCTTTCTGTCTTTTCATCCATTTGTTTACATATAGAGAAGTTGGAAATTGAGATATTAAGATTTATTTTGACAAAAGAACAGCTGTTTCAAGAACAGCACAAGTCATTCAGACAGGAAAAAAAATGATGCTGGAAATGTTACTTCAGCAAGGGTCTACTTTCACTAGCATTTTAAGTGAAGTCAGGGATGCTAATTTCTTTACAGAATATGAACTCTGTGTTCTTTCTGAGACCAGTAAAGCCAGGTGAAATTCTAGTGCTCTTTGCATCCCATGTTAAATGTGACCGACTTTCACTTGGGAACTTGTTTCTGGGTCTAAACAATCTCTGATCCTTAAACTTGCTTCTTCTTTGTCACCAGGCTGAAAGATTTCACCTTGAAGACAATCACTAAGTTTTCAGTTTCCTCCAATTGGAAAAAAATGTTCTGTAAGCTATTTCCAGTTTTCACTTCTCTGTCGTTTGCAAAAATGCTTTCTCCAGCTGCAGGAAGGCTGTGAGAGGGTGGAAGGTAAAGAGGGTAGAGAGAACATGGCAGGTAGAGAGGAAACTTTTATTTTGAGAGATGGGTCCTTGGTTTTGCTGATTCAGTTAAAAAACATTAAGGTTTCATAACAATTAACAACTGACTTACAAATTTGTCAAACTCCTGTCAAAAACCTATGGACATAAGAAAATGTTCAAATGGTACAATGGCCTTTCCAGTCTATTTTCCCATCACCATTTTGATTCATTCTCTCCTCAGTGTCTGGGTCATCACAGTGTTGGCATGGCTTCCCCGCGGTCTCCATGATAGAGCACAGCTGAGAGGTAGCTGGTGTTCTCTCTTTCACATACCTGCACACTCATTTGATGTATCAAAATCCTAGGAACACATAAAACATTGTATCATCTTTATATTATACAGAAATGAACAGTCTAGGCTGCCAGGAGAGCAGACTATCACTTGTGTAGAAATCTACTGTCTGCTGTCACCCTTGGTAACTGACAGACTATCAAGCCTCTCTCCAGACAGTTACATCCTAATTTCCACCAAACTGTGCTTTTACATTATATGACAAGGACAGATTAGGCCACAGGTGAAATTAGGCTTGTTGAGCAGAGAACCTTAGGACTACGCTAGATCATCACTTGAGCCTAAATTAATCCCAAAGTTTCTTTAAATATGGATGAAGAAGATAAAACGTCAGTGGGGGTGTGACAGAATGTGATCAAGACTCACAGTCATCACCAAATCTGCAGGTGGACGGGACTATGGACCAACAAAAGCCAGAGTTCTCTTGACTTTAGCCACTTCATAAAGCAAGGACACAGACGCTCTTTTTCCAAAATTTTCTTTCTTATTGGAAATAGATTTCTTCTTTCAAACAACAGTTTTCAATGAGTTTCCCTTCCCTCCACTTCTCCTAAGTCCCCACCACCTCCCCTATCCCTAAGATCCACACCGTGCCCTCTGTTTCCTCTTCAGTAAAGAGCAGGCCTCCAAGAGATGACAGCCAAACAGGACCAAACAAGATACAGGAAGACAAGGCAAAAGCTTATATCAGGCCCAAGAGCAGGCAAAAGAGTAATGGATACACCTGCTCCCACTGTTGGGAGTACCACAAGAACACCAAGCTAGCGGCCACAAAATATACACAGAGCACTTGGTGCAGACCCAGGGATTTTATGTGTGGACTGGGGGCAGCTGAGCACAGGAATGGGAAGGGAGGGGTGCTAGGGATGAAAATTGAAGATGCTCTCCATTGTGAAGATTCCAAGGATTTTAGAAACTCCGGGTCAAAAACCAGGAACAAAGACCGCACCCACACACCACACCCCCCCACACACACGCATGCACACATTTACATGCACACACAAAGGCACTCAATATTTAGGAAATATTTTTATATGTCTGTATTTAGATATATGCCCATATATGTGTGTTTAGAATATATGTATATATGCATATGTTATATTTGTTATATGTATGCAAATGTGTGTATGCATGTATGCAATTATGTGTGTGCATGTATGTATGTGTGTTTATGTATGTATATATATGCATGTATCTTAAAATCTTCAGAAAAAGACAAAGAGTCCCTCGCCTGTTATAGTCAGTACACATCCTAGACTGCCTCAAACGTAGTGTCTTTTAGCATCATCCTCCTGAGCACTATGATTACAGGTGTCAATAACCATACACGGCTGGAAAATTTGTAATTTAATCCAGGAAGACACAGTTTCGATCCCTGGCTTTGACTTTTGTAAGCAAATGGGCATGTCCTATTTTAAACATTAATTCTGCGGCAATTGTGTAGAGCAACAGTAAGAGATTAACGTGACATTTACAGACAGATGATCATACTTCTAAGAAGGAAGCAGGATTTAGGGCATTAGAAGCACAGAACAGCTCTGAGTTCTTTGTTTTTTTTTTTTTTTTAGTTTCTGTATTTAAAGGAAAGATTTTCCTTCTACAGTCTTTTTCCCCTTGTATAGCTGTTTGTATCAGAGCAATGCAAAGCGACAAGAGTCTGACGTTTTGATGGGAAATATACTATGTTCAGATCCAATATCAGCTGTCAGCTTGCATAGAGTGTATTTCCACTGACATTTCACAGCCCCGTTTGCAAAAATGTTACATGCTTACCATTCACTTCTGGTGTGAAATGTTTGTTGAAATATGTTGCATATGGAGTTCAGAACATGGGCATGTATAGACACAGCCTGTATCAGCTACAGGGGCTAGATGTGAGTGGATAGTTGTTAATAGCCAACAAAATCGAGGACCAGGATTTCGGAGGGAGGTGTGGTGAGGATGCTGGAAACAGAAAGGAGAGGTGGAGCAGACATGACCAGACACATTGTACATAGGTGTGGAATTTTCAAAGAATAATGAAAAAAAGAAGGAAAAATACTCCCTAAAGAAAATGAAATGAGTAAAGAGTTTTTATCAATAAGCATGACCAGACAAAATCATAAATGGTTACTTGGTATTATTCACTTAGAATCAAGCATCCAAGGTGCTCATTTTAGCTGGTTGGTGTGGAACACCTGGCTGCTCAAATCATAAAACCAAATGATATTAAATTATGACTTTTTTTTGGTCCAATTAATCTTAGCTATGCTAATATTAAACTCTGGGGAGTGCAAGCTACAGCAAGGTGTGTGCTGTTGGGGTTGGGTCTCTTAATGTCATTACCTATGTAGAGACCGGACATTGTCTGTTAAAATCCATACCGGAAGCACCACTTCCAACAAAGAAAAAAATTACCAAAACACAAAGGCAGAAATTTGTGGTGAGAGCTCTCTAGACACTAGAGTTTCCCTTTCACTGTTAAGGGAAGGGAGGCATGGAGGACTTAAAGCCGGTTATTGATCTGTCTTTAAAAAAGACACAATGTAAAAATGAGAGTGGATGCAGGTGAAGTTTCTAGAACCACGGCTTTTGGTAGTGAATGAAAGAGCCTCGTGTAGTGTCCCTATCTAAGGCACAAGGAACAGTGTGTCATCTCTTACTTCAGTGGGAGGCAAAATTTATTGTTTCTATTGATTTTATTGCTATTAAATTTTGATTCAAGATAAAAATGACATAAATCGTTAAATCTGCATGCTTAAAAGAGGAAAACAACCTATCATGGTGAAGCAGTATGCAGTCTACAAGCTTTTGTATTACCTTACTTGTTTTTGACAATTGTTATTCCAGATGAGGAATAGTTTTCCTCAAAAGAAATTGTACTAGGTAGCAAATGATGGGGCTACTCTTTTTCTTTGTTTTTCAAGTTCAAATTCAAGAACTATATGATGTATGGTAGCGTGAGAATCCCCTCAAAATGGATTTTAGGCCTATGTTTGCATTAAAATTGCTTTTTGATCTTTTTCCATAATAAAACAGAATAATCTCACCTATTATATAATCAGCAGATTCAAATTAAGTGGAAACTCAACCCAAAGCAAGGTGGTATTAGTCACAATTTCCCATCTCTTTGACAGAGACTTAGCAGGGTCTCTGATTCTGTGTGTGGCATTTTATTCCCTAAGCAGGATCCCAGGTCAAAGTTAAGGGCAGTGGCTTCTCAGCATAGTCGGCCTTCTCAAGAAACACAAGTCAGAAAGAACAGCTCCTTTTAACCCATCATCTATGAGCAGTGCCCTCTTTCAAGTAATCGAAAACATAAAGAAACCATGTATGCCATCATGTATTGCAACAAACATCTATTGTTCTTAACCTTCCTCCAGTCATAGTTACTAGATCCAGCTACTGAATGTACTAGAAACAGCAGTCCTACATCACTCTCATCTAAGCAACTATAATTATTATCCTTTGGGTACGAGGATGCTTGCAATACTTTCAGAGTTTTGCATTGTTCTTGGCTTAAGAGGCTTCTTTTTAAACAATTTGGCATAAAGATCACATTTTTCATAATGACCCTACTACAGAAATGATGACAGAAAGGACCCAGATGGGATGATCCTCTCCCAAGCCCCCTCAATGACCTACAGAGTCTCGTAAAACAAAAAGAAGCTCATAATCTGAGATTTGGAAGGGGCAAAGTTGTTTTTTTGTTTTTTGGGTTTTTTTAGGCTCATGTGACTGTGTAAACTACATGGATGAAAAGTCAAAATTCAAATGAGCCCCCACACAAGGTAGGTATGATAATAAGGGCACCATTCCCAGCACTTAGAGGACAAAGGCAGGAGGATCAGGAACTCTAGGTAGTCCTTGCTACATGGTGTTCTCAGTGCCAGACTGGACCACCTGAGACCTTTTCTAGAAGAAAGGAAGAGGAGGAGGAAGAGGAGAAGATGACAAAAGCAAGAGAGATTTTCCCCACCAATAATACTCTTCCTATCTCCCATTATAATATCACTTAGATAGGATCATTCAAATAATCAGCACTTTTTCTTTGTACTTTAAATGACCCTATTGATTACTTGATTTGATTAATATGTATGTTTCTTATGTGAGGCTATTCATTTATCTAACAGTTTCATGAATATCAAGTCATCTAACCCCATCAAAATGGGGCATGCACGATTTTTAATCCTCATCTAGACAAAGAAACTAAGGTGAGCCAAGTGTGTCAATGGAGCTTCAGCTAGTGAAAATATCAGAATGCTGGCTGCTTTCATACGTCCACTTGGCCCAGGCTAGAGCCATCAGAGAGGAAGGCACTTCAGCTGAGAAAATGCATCCATAAGATCCAGCTGTAAGGTTTTTCTCAATTAGCGATCAAGGGTGAAGGGTCCAGTCCATTGTGGGTGGTGCATTTCCTGTGCTGGTGGTTCTGGGGTCTGCAGAAAGGCAGGCTGAGCAAGCCAGTAAGCAGCACTTCTCCAAGGCTTTTCTCTCAACATCTGCCTCCAGATTCCGGCCCTGCTTGAGTTCCTGTTCTGACTTCCTTCAATAATGAACTATGGTATGAAAGTGTAATCCAAATAAACCTTCTCCTCCCCATCTTGCTTTTTGGTCACGGTGTTTCAGGGCAGCAATGGAAACCCTAACTAACATGAACTCAAGCTCAGAATCCGATTCATGTTCTTTGCTATGGTCCATAACTTGTGCTACTCCAAGTCAGGGGTCATTTTGTATGGTGTACCAGGTCAGTCTCTGTAAGGCCTATGTGAGAAAACAAAACATTTACTGATACACTCTCGTAATATGTCTTCTATTCTACCTGATCTTGTGCCGGACTAGGGTAGTTCAAAAAATACCATACCAGCCAGCAATCCCTAAACCAAACACCTGAAATAAACCCCGTGAAGGGAGAAAAATTTGTTGGAGCTCATGGTATCTGGCCACAGTTGATTGTTTGCATCGTGTTTTAGCCTGTGGCAGGGCAGAACATCATGACAGAGCACACCAAGGAATAAGTTATTCACTTCTTGGTAGGTGAGAAGCAAAGAGAGAGAGAGAGAGAGAGAGTCTCTCTCTCTCTCTCTCTCTCTCAAAGGGGTGGGGTGTCTCAACTTTCTCTTCATATCCATGGCCCAGTGACAGATGTTCTTTCTAGTAGGCTGTATCTTACAAAGATTTTACCTCTGCCCAGAAGTACCATAATCTGGCCACCAAGCCTTTAGTGTGAAGGCATTTGGGGGATACATTTAAGTTCCAAATGATGACAGACATCCTCCTGGTGTTCTTCCACCTAAACTAGTTGTTGAAGGACCAACATTTAGATAAACAGTACTAGGCATGTTTGGACCATACATGCCTAGGTGCTAATACTCTATCTCTCTTTAGACTTTCGACCTTCAGTATCTTTAATTCATTAAAATATGGCAATCGCAATGAAAAATTAGATCAAAATTTATTACTCTGGACAGTTGCTGCTAATTTCCAAAGCTACAAGAATTTCTGCAAACTATTTTGCTGTAAGTAACAAAGAAAACCCTCAATATGGATGACTCTCACCTCAGAATAAAGTGTACCCAGATGTTAAATTGCCCTCAGGTAGCCACATTGACAAAAGCTTTCGGCTTGCTTGAAGAACGAGGGAAAGACTTTGCAGAATGAGGGTGGGCATGTATCATTTTCTGATAAATTCATTTCTGAATTAATATAACTCCATCCATGTCAGACTGACCAAGTAGGTCAGCCAATCCCAGTTGAGAAGCACTGGGGAAGGACTAGCGGTAAGGTGCATGTCCAACTCTCATCTTGAGTGCTGCAAGCAGTTGAAGTTTCCTTCTCTAGGTATAAGAAGAGAGCATGCATAAACAATGGAATGGCATGTACCATTCAATGAGCAAAGGGCATAAAACCCCTTGGCTCCAAAAGAACAGACTTAGAATATGAGACTGGACATAAATTCAATAATCATGACAGTTTTCCAAGGCCAATGAGAAACATAGGAAGAGCAATATGAAACCATTGATGAGGTTCAGAAAGTGCTGCTCAATTGATGGCATCTCAGCATTTTAAACCATCAGCGACAAGAAGACTAACTATATCTTTCCTTCTTCTACCCTGAAGCTAGTCATGAACCCAAGGACGGTTTTCAGGTCTTCTGAAGCAGTTCAGAAGACCACATAGGAGTATTCCTCTCTGTGATCAAAGGAATCAGCATCCATTCCTCTGGATAATCAAAACACACAGTTACAGATTAGCTCCACATGGTCTATTATCATTATATCATACCTCCTTTATTCAATTATATTTTTCATAATTATATGCTTCATAATTCCTGGTGCAAAAAAATACGACAAACAAAACAACAAAACAGATTCTTCCATTTCCTTGGGTCTTAATTACTTATAAAAACTTCCTTGACACACAAAATAATAAAAGTTTGAATTTTATTTTGGTTAATATTTCTTCTGTTGATATATCCTCTTTTGTTATAAAAGCCTCAACTATGATACTGAAATGGAATAGAATGGTGTCTGTCTTCCCATACAGTTCACAGATGGAAAAGAATGTATATTCCCAGAAAATGCCAATTAAGTCTGGAAGGTCTTTTACATCACGGAATAGGAACCCAATTCTATGACTGGGGTCAAAATAAAAATGGCTTCAAAAGTGGGTGAAGGGTCTGGACTTAATTCTGTCAGTGTATTTTAAAAATATATACCATATGTAGCTGGGATATAGCTATCCCAGTGACAAAGAGCTCTCCTAGCATGCACAAGGCCCTGGGTTACATCACCAACATTATAAAATACAATAAAAAATTGCATGCCATAAATTCCTCAACTTCTGTAGGGGCCTTTGAAGTTCCTCAAAGGCTTGATTCAGATAGCACATAAAATTTATTTTTAATAGTTTCAAAATCAGTGACAAAAATAGTACAAACATAAATCTATAAAGGTTTAGCCTCCCAAGGATCATCAATCTACAAAGAAGTTATCTAGCTATAAGGTATAGACTTGATTTTCTGGGTGCAGTCATTTAGATTCTAATGAAAAAGTCATTGGATAGAAAGCTTATAGTGCAATATTAGTGATTTTTTTCTAAATAGTCTAATCTAGACTCAAGGAATGGCTTAGTAAAATGCTTCCCTTGTAAATATAGGGACCTGGACTGTATCCCAAGGACCCAGGTTAAAAAAAAAATGTACAGTATGGTAGTACCCACTTGTAACCCCAGTGCTGGGAAGGCAGAGGAGAATTCTTGAGGTTTATGGTGTGAACAGTCTATCCTATAGGGTGAACCTCAAGTCAGCAAGTAAGCCTATTTTAATGTAGTAGGCAGTGTTCCTGAGGATAACACTCTGGCCATCATATGGACACAGGCATGTGTACTTGCATATACACGAACACGCACACACACACACACATACACACACATACCCATACATATATATGTATATATACTATCTCCCATGGACAAACATGAAAAGAAACTATAAAGTGGTGTGTTCTATCCTAAGCTTATTTATTCAGTATCAGGAAATTTGCTATGGTGAACTATGACAGTATTTCATACAAATCTTGTATTTATTAAGTGTTACATTTTCTGAGATAAAATAATTACTTTTCAATAAGATACATATTTCTGTTTGGGAAAAGAACGTGAATGAGCTTTCTTAAGGTTTGGAATAATACCTAGAGAAAATGACAAATCAAAATCTTATAATTCTTCTAGTGTTGGAAATAAGGCATTACAAGATAAAATCAGTTTGTTCTACTCTGGTCCCAAATCACTTATAGTAAAAAATACTATCATCCTATTTATTTAATCCTTCAGAATTATCTTTCAGTCCAACACAATAACCCAACTCCACCCTGCTTCATACAAATGTTTTGCATAGGAATCCCTCCGGTTCTTGTTCTGTGTTCAGCGTCCATGAAGGTAACAGCAAGAACTGATTAACTCACTGCTATTGCAAATGTGATAGCCAGAAGCGCTATGCCTCATGTATATCATGAAACACTTATCATGAAGAAGCTGTTTAACCTTTGGATACTAAAATTGTGAAAACATTGGTCAGTTACTAGAAAATGCAATCAGCTAATTCAGGCAAGACAAACACCCATTGTTCTTGTCTCATGTGATATTTTTGTAAAGTAATTACTATGTAAGATGTCTGATGTGAATCCAACTAGAGAAGGAATCATGAGTCTAATCATAAAAGTATTCCATTCTGGACTCTTAAAGATGAGTGATATGCTCATATTTTTTCTCAACCTCCATGCTTGCTATGCAGCCATCCTAGCTACTAAGGCTCATGAGCTACCAGAAGGCCATCTTGCTCCATGGTCATCTCCAAGTTATCTCACTACAACATCACAAGGGATGTGATGGGAGAAAAAGAATGAAAGGAACATTATTTTATAAACGTGTCCTTGTGGTTCTACTTCCCGTGGATAGCAGCAGTAATTAAAAAGCCATTTTTCAAAGCATCATTGGGTAATGACACATAATTGGTCTGTCTTATTAAGGAAGCATCTTTAAATCTTAAGTCTCTAAATTATCTGTGATTAATGCAGAGACTTACAGAATTTTAATCCATCTGAACATTATTGGTTGTCTTAAATTAAATATGCTAATATTTCAAATGAAATAAAAGCTAATTATTATAAATTTATATATTCAATAATTATATAAAATTATAGTTTATCTGTAATCAGTACATTCAAACATAAAATTATTTGAAAATATTTTCTTAACAGTAGTCCTCTTTAAGAAATTCAAGATACTTTAAAAATAATTTTGCTAAAAATTGTTAAAATTATGAAATTGTTGTATAATTACACAAGGTCTGAAAAATAATAATCATAAATTATCAAAGCCATATTCTTATTGATAAAGGTGGAGTTTAAGTGAAAAATAATAGAATGATTTCTGTGGCTCTTCATTGGAATAAAGGTATCAGTATGAATTTCCATTCTGCGTATTACCAATACGGTTTTATAAGAAAATATGTTTTGCATAGCTGACCTGCAAACATTACGTGATCAGTTATGATGTAGGAGCAGTTACTTGTTATTGTAAATCAGTACAGCCATAGTCAAGAGCTTGTTTTTTTTAATCTTTACTTATTGTTGGTGTTGTTATTTATTATTATTGTTGTTGTTGTTTTTTTTGTGTGTCCATCTGTGATGTGGGAAGGGATGTATATGCACCACCAGACGACAGAGGATAACCTCACAGGGCTGATTTTCTCCTCCTACTTCACACGGATTTCAGGGACTGAACTCAAGTCTTCAGGCTTGCTCAACATGTGCCTTTACCTGCTAAGCAATCTCACTGGCCCTTGAAGCTAAGTTTCAAATACGATTTTCCAATTAAGAAAGTCAGGAGTCTTTGGAAAAACAGTCACTTCTAGGATTAGAGCCACAACAAAACCAGATGAGCCTGAAGCATCCTGATAGAGAACCATGAAACTTTCAACAAACTCAGGAACAGCATATGCCCTGGGAACGCAGGGGTCAGAATAGAAGTACTTTCTGCAGTCAAACTTCAGTATTCAAGAAGCTTACCAACTGTCAGCTAGTTTCTTCACCACAGAGATGCTGATGCAGGCATTCTTCAGCAGGGAACTGAACTGCAAATCTAAGAGAGAAAACCCTGACAAACTTCTTGAGAGAGGGAGACCTAATGAAGGAAAATAATTACACCACCCCCAGCTCTCTACCACCAAAGCTGAACATTAGAAACAGAACACGAGAGAAGGGAACGAGTTCTTAGAATTTTGAGCCAAGTCAAACATTTATAAACATGCATGGGAGAAGCATGGTCACATCCCAGTGTTTCAAGGCTGGGGCTGTATCCAAGGGCAGAGTTCTGTGGATGGGCTGAGGAACAGAACAAATGTCAAATGACAAGCATTGAAAATCAATAAAAAAGTGCAGGAAATCAAGAATGTGGGCAGGGGTCTTGTGACATCAGAACACTTTTCCACAACGTACTTTTGAAACTTATATAAAGAGTTCATCTGCTAAAACCAGAGTTTGAATTTATTCAAGGGGTTTAGCTGGAAATTTCCACCAGAATGCAGATGAAACCTGACCAGGTGAGAGCTAAGCAAAATTTAGTATTGTTTATTCCAAGTTTCCAGATCAGGTAAATGATTTAAACCAAGAAATTATAAACTAAGCTGTCAAAATCATCGGTGATGACTTGTGTTTATGAACCAATAATTTCTGTTCTGTGCAGCCAAAGGTTCGAAACGACGCACAGAGGGACCGTTGTAGTCTTTCCGAGCACTCATAACAGTCAGCTGAAAGCTATTGGGGAATGCGTGAAAGAGCATTATGCAAAGAAGAGGGCAAGGCTCCTGTTTTCTCCTGTGATAGTATGTGCTGCTGCAAAGCTGATTTTATAAAATTAGTCCCCACTCTCATGTTTCAAAAAAATTCACTTCAAGTACAGATTGACTTAAAGTATTAGTTAATAAAAGTGAGGTTATGGCTGTTGACGAGTGACTTTGATTTTTAAAGTCTCATTAAGAGAGGCATGGTTTAGAGATATTCTAGCAGCCGTGTGATGAAGACAGGAAAAGAATAAGTCAACAAAAAGCATGTCACGTCCTGTTAATGTATTTGATGACCGGAATGGGAAGGCAGTGAAATGGTACTGCCAAACCTCATCAGAAATATACCTTTTGCCTTTAAGATTATTTTGAGCTGGTAGTTTTGAGAAAGTGCAGACATTGAGAAGCTCTGAAAACAGGACTATGCTACTCCCTTGTACAAGAAATTTAAACCCGAAAAGGAAGAAGTCATTGCCTTTGTGAGCGTCTCTATTTCCAAGTACAGAACAGAAGGATGCTTTCCAAGTAATAGAGACCATAGTGAGCACAAGCAGAAAGAACCCACCTCAATCTTTCCTTGCATTTCCTTCTGTCTGAGCTGAAACTTTTGGTGAACAATGGTGGTGACACTGAATTCTAGGCTGCCTCTCCTTTTCTCTGTGTACCTCGCCATACACACACACACACATACACACACACACACACACACACACCCTGAAAACATACAAAGGTGTATACAAAAACATACAAAGGTGTATACACCATTGATTTCCTTATGATAGTCCCTTCCAACTAACTAGGAAGGGTAGAAAGAGAATTCCTTCGTTCTTCTCTGTGGATCTAGAGTTGCTATCATTGTGCCCATGAGTGTGCCTACGGGACAAGTCCATTATGCGCACTGTCAACTTTCTCCCATGCTATAACCAGCTGGTACACTAGAAAACTGAGCCCCACTCCAACCTCTGGGGAGTCTTGGGGTGGTAGTTGCTTCAACTTCTACACTTTCTATGTTACAGCATGGAATTGCTTGCCAGTAATTTTAAAATTCTGTGTCTGACATTTAAGAAAAATAGTTTGTATTTCTTTCAGAGAAAAAGGTATTCTGTTGGGAGCTAAAATAACGCTTAATAAAAGGAAGTCATGAATAATTACAAAATATTTGTGGCTAGAAAAAAAGAAGCCTTAAAGAAAGGTAACTATGACTCTCCAAATTCCATGCTATTTGATTCTTTAAAACTACGTGAGAAATACTGATTAATGAGCATGTGCCCCGGGTGTATGTTGTTTTCTTTTTGCTAATTGTTTGGAGTCTGATCCAAATGTGTTGCAAAGCCTAATGCTGAGGAGAGTCTTGTAGAATTGCTGGTCTTCACGCTTCCCACAGCAGTTTTTCTTCTTTGCAAACTGTAGCCTCAGAAGACAGAGCTAGATTGAAACGTTATCTTCAATTTTGTTTTTGAAGATAGTAAAAGTGAAAACAGATGCACACATTTGAATGCAGGAAGCCTTTAAGGCCTTTCTCTCCTTTGTGGCCCTGCCCCCACTCCTTTTTTCCTGTGAAGCATCAAAATAAATGTCCCTGCCTCTTTGAACTAAATCGCCCACTGTGCATAACTGAAATCCTAGGCCCGGAAACACAAACCTCCTAACCAGAGCCCTCAGCCCTTATCAGGACCTTGTCATCTGAAACGATGGTGGTGGAAGCCAGGCTGATCTCATGTGATCCTATCAAGCAGTGGTGAACCGAATGGGAGCCTGGGGGAGGGAGGGGAGGGAGTCATCACGTTGTTTTAGGCTTCGCTTGGCTCTAATTTCATGTGTGTTTTACCTGCTGGTGAGCAGCACAGCCGAGCATAGTATGTCTCTGCAATGCTGATATTTTCCCTCCACCATTTAAAATTAAACCCTTTATTAGTCCAGGAAAAGCTGAGGCAGGAAACAATAGCAGGTCAGAGAGAGTAATTACTTCTGCTCTGTTGTGTAGGATGTTTGAGCGTCTGATTAGCTGCAGTTTACAGAACTTAACAGCTAGCCAGTCTTACCACCATTACCAGCACACGGGAAGTATTTTATCCTAGCAGCATGCCTCACACCCCTGTAACGTGGTTCTTGGTGACTTAAAGCTTGTTTTTAAAAACTACCTCTTATTTTCTGGGGTGTGTTTGCAAAGGATCATGGTATCAACAGTGTGGAGTAGAAAGCGATAGGCGAGGCCAGAGGGATCGCTATGAAATGGATACAAAAAGCGGTGGGTTGAACCCCATTAAGTGTTCCCAGCGTGCTTCTAATGAGCTGATGATGGCCTCACCAAATTACTGTTTCTCTTCCAGCCCTCTAAATTATAGTTCACCCAAATTAAATCAGTGGGACTCAAAGCAAACTGATCTTCATCAAGATCTACATGTGTAAGGATTGAAAAGACACACCAAAACATGCTCAATCACGTTTAATCACATGTATAGACTCATGATTATTAGGCCTGCCTTCTTCCCTCAAATACTCAGATGATATGGGGTATGTGTGTGTGTTTGTATTTGTATATCTGTGTACACTTATGTGTGTGTTTATGTAGATGTGTATATGTATGTATGTTTGTGTGTATATATGTGTGTGCATGTGTGTGTCTGTATGTATACTGTGTTGTGCATATGTATGTATGGTTAGTGCTTTGGTTTGTGTATATATGTGTGTCTTTGTATATGTTCGTGTGCACATGCTATCTATTTGTGTATGTTGTGTATACATTTATTTGTGTTTATATATACCTATACATGTGCATGTGTGTGTTTTCATGTGTTTTATGCATGTATGTCTGTGTGGTATATTTGTATGTGTTTATGTATGTGTGTATGCACGTGTCATTGTATTTATGTATGTATATATAAATATATATGTGTTTGTGTATATACGTATGTATGTGTGTTTTTGCGGGTGTGCATGTGTGGTCTGTGTGTCTATATATATGCGTGTGTTCAAGTATGTGATGTGTTTGTGTGTGTGCTAGCACTAGACTCAAGGAGCAATTTTATCTCATTTCCTGTTTGACCCACTCCCCCTCTTATCCCACTTTTGATAATTACATTCTACTTGCAGCATGAATGTAGAACATCAATTTTAGTTCAATAATCATGTTCAGGTAGTGGGATTACCATTATCATCTCTGTATACCTACATTTGTCAGTGACTGTATGTAGCTTTCACTTTGATTTTAAAGTGTCTCAAAAGCTGGAATTTGGCAAATTGCATATTATTAGCTAAGAATAATTTATGTGAGATGTTCTTTAAAAACCCTGAGGAACAACGGTGAGATATGTCCTCTGTTGTTTGAGAGAATGGCCATGGAGTGCAGATAAAATAAGCCATTTTGCATAGATCGACTTTCAAGACAAGGAGATCAAATGCTGCTAAGTTTTATACTGGGAGAGATAAAGTTTAGAGAATATGGGATAATCACTCCATTTTATTGCTTCACATATTATTATGTCAGGCAATTAATACTTGTGGCGCTTATTGCCTGAAATTTGAAACATTATGATCATCAACCAGCTTTGAGTCCCAATCTTTGAGTAATCCTTACTGTTACAAAAACAATTTGGGCTACACAGGAAGAAAAAAAAGCCCAGAATATATAAATATATATTCTGAATGAATTCAGCCCTACTTTCTCTTTTCTGAAAGCAAAATGCAATTCCCAGTCATTAATATATTAATTAGCTTCATGTTACTGGGGAGAGCCATATTAGGAATTTAATTTATAGCAGGAAATAATCCTGTTGCCCACAGAAGCCAGTCATCTTCCTGCCCAGTTCTCCCCAGCAGGCTCAACCATCTTCGCCAGAGAGCAGCTCAACAACAGGTCTTTATACCATTTAAATAAATAACCCTAGTTCTCATTCCTAAAACGGAAGGCAGCACAGGGCAAAGCTAGAAGTTGGCATCAGTGGTACAGGGCACATGGCTCATCGGAGTTGGCTATTAGGGACAAGAGCTGGGAGAAACACAAAGCACTTTGGAAACCTTGATGGAAGTCACTCCCAGGATGCAGATTTATTGATGCTGACAGCGTTGTTTCCTGGTTTTCATTTGTTTGGTTTCTGTCTCCAATTTCTAATGCAGAAAAGTATCTTGGGAATGGAAAAATACTGAGATCAATTGAGTAATGAGAAAATAAAAGGTACACAGAACTGAAGGGTCTCAGCTGCTGAAAATCTGAACCTGAATGAGCAGTTGGGGGGGGGGACACCGGGAGGGAGGAAGGAGCAAAGGGGGTGAGGGCTGTCTTCAATGTGTCTTCAGCAAAGAATTTTGAGAAAAGCACCCATCTAGTTTTTAATGTCTGCAAAAGCCAGGAATTGACTCATGTTTTTTTTTT
>LOEQ01000228.1:322576-336823 GCA_001685075.1 Bramus lutescens | reverse complement strand
CTGGTGCACAAGGTGACCAGAAACCTAGCACAGTTGGGGTAACTCCAGGTGGCAAAGGTCGTTCTCACCCTCTGAACTCATGGCAGACAATGAAGCTAAAGTGATGCTCTCCAAAACATAAGGTAGAGGAGGAAAAGGAAAGAATGGCCAGCTCAGGATATTTCTGTTAAGAAGTAAAGAGCCTTTACTAGCTAAGCTTTCCCAGATTTAGGTGCGGTTGATTGAAAGAAAAAAAAAAAGACTATGAGTTACTGAATGGCTGAGTTTTGAGAAAAATCCCTGTCCTGTGATTAAGCATCTCCATTATCATCCATACTGTATTACTGATACAAGGGACAAAGTTTGAAATGACACTCAGCATGAGAACTTCAGAAGCCTCTGATGTTTAACCCAAGGCTGAGCTCACCCATCCATTCCAGAGCTGGGGTCCTGGGAGGACAGTCGCCTTGGGGTGTAAAGAAGCCACATGCCTCAGCAAGTCGGAAAATACCTGACAGGCCCCTCCAGTTCCTGTCTCCTCATATTGGCCTTTTGTTGCAAAGACAAGACACCCCTCATCTTGCAAGGAGTCTTCTGTCACTGTAACGGAAGAAGCAGACCTTCAGCTACCTCTTAAAACAGGGTGCCATCCAGACCTAAGCCTGTCCTCCCCATCCACTATCCTTCAGAGAGCTCAGGCCTGGCATGATGGAGTATGTGGAGCCATGTCTGGGAGGTATGAGGGCACTGAAGGGCTGAGGAAAGGATAGGCAGATGAGTTCACTAGTGGGAGGCTTTAATATCAGAGTGGCTCAGCACTCTCCTCGGGGACATGAAGGTGAAAATCCAGATATCCAAAACAGGGCAGACCTAGGGTGAGGCAAAAGAGAGGTGACTTTGATAGAAGGGACTGTGGTGGCAAAAGCCAGCAGGGGGACGCAACAGGTGGGAAACACAGCAACAGCTGAGACTCCATCGATGGTCCCAAATAGTTTGAGGTGCCTTTCTGAGAACCTGTTATGGCAGGAGGGGAAGCCGAGCCAAAAACCTCACTGGGAACATCTTCTGATGGGCTTTGGCTTCCTAAACTGACAGGCTCCTGATGGATCATTATTTCTCACCTCATTTGTGTGCACACAACCAATCAGGACCCACTCCTGGTCTGTAGAAGGCCATGCACGATTAGGGAAGACAGCTTTTGCCTTCAAGTTCCTGCAGAGCTGTAGACAGGGCATACATCATGCATTCTTACGTTGGCATAAGATATCTGTTGCTTCTGTTTGACCTGCTCTGCAGACTTGCTTCTCAGAGGACGACCCCTATCTGGCATCCAGATGCCTGCTAAATGCTGTCGCTAAGAGTTCTCTGACCTTATTTCCTGTTTGGGTTGTCACCCTGTCTGGTGACCTATTTTCTGGTTCGATGTGTTACTCCTCTGTGGATAAAGTCCTCTGTCCTCCTCATTTACTTACTCATGATTGTCTCCATCTCTTTTTCATGAATAGGGAACCCAATAGGAGACAGGTGAATCGACTGTTTCAGTTCCTTCCCTATTCATCGTGGAAAGTCGTAACTATCACTAAATAAGTGATCCCCAGTTTTCCAGGGGTCTGAGAATCACCCATGGCTTTATTCTTGTGAAATAAAATGTTTCATTGGCTTCATTCTCTTAGGTCAAACAGAAAACATTCACAGACACTCTGGGGACTTAAATTCAGTGAACAAAGAGACAAGGTACTTCTTGAGAAAAGTGGATGACGGAATGATGCAAGATGGCTAAGGCCAGACTTTTAAAAAGCTAGAGACAGCGTGAGGTCTACCTCACCCTCCAACCTCTCAAATTTCTAAAATATATTGAGCTCAAAAATTCCAGGGAGCCCTCGAGAAAATTACTGTATTCCTTGTTCTATGAAACCTATGAAAATACTCCACTCATAGATAGTTAAGTAATTTAATGAGATAATGGTGCACAAATATCCTATTGCCATGCAAAATCAGAATAATGGCCAATAATGCAATTTGCTTGCCTGCCAATCTCAAGTAGAGCCCTTATTTTTAAAAAGAAAGAAAGCAGAGGAAAAAAATCTTACTTCTGATTCAGAGCAAGGCTTTGGCACCTCTTCAGAAAATGCATTTGGAAAGCGTGATCTTTTTTTTTTCTTTTTAACTTACTGGGTTAAAAGATAAGATAAGAAACGCTCAGTGCCACCAGGGGCGATTTAATACTCAATTTCATAGACAATGTGAGTTTGAAATTCTGAAGTAAAGAAACTGGTGATACATAATTTAATCTAGTTCTCCAATGCTTACATTTTAATTTGGACTGTTTAAACGCCACTCAGGAGACAACACGGACATGAACGCACATCACAAATCGTGGAATGGACCACTTTGTTTTTCAGGCAGCTTCATTAAACCCAGAGAGCTGAATGACAAGAAGGGAGACTGACCGTGGAAACCATGCTTTTCATGATTGAGAGGTATGGCAGCTTTGTGCTTCATTGTTGCAACTGAAGTGGAAGGTTGCATTTTCCAGAAAGAGTGACATCGTTCCTTAGATTCTCTCTTCAGATGAGAATTTAGTTGCTGGTTCTGATACATTGAAATCAGTCCTTCTGTGTATTTCAGTGTTTGAAAACAAAAATTTGGAGATATCATAAGAAATGCCTGAGATAATTGTTTATTAATATCCTGGAGGAGGTTACATAGACAAATACATTGCCTTAGTACATTTTTCTATTCATAACGGACAACCCAGGCTGTGTAATTTTTAAGAGAGAAACCAGATCTGAAGGTTGGGTAGTTTAAAGCCAAGAGCCGTATCCAGTGATGCCTCTGTGCAGACTGGGACTCTCTGTGGAGTCCTGAAATGAGCTTTATCTCTATGGAGGTCCTAGAAATGGACTTCTCATGAGAAAACTGATGTGAGGTGTGTGCCCCCTAAGCAGGTCACCCCTGAGCTACAGTTACAGCTGACTTTGATTTTGGTGAAGATGATTATCAAGAGAGTTCCATTTTAAGACAGCTGTTGTCTTCTGACAAAGTTTGTTTTTCTAATCAGAAAGGAAGTTAGAACAACATAGAAAATGTACTGAGAGTTTCATAAATGTCTTCAGCTTTTTGTTTTATGAGTTGATCCTTATTTTCAGAATATATGCTTTCTTCTTCAGGGCGGTTATTAAAGTTGTGTTTTCTGTGTTTTTTTTTATAAGAAATGTGGTATGAATTTTTCTTCTAATACTCCAAATCATTCCCCAATATGATGAATTTAAAATCAATAGATCTAAAGATTTTTTAGATACAGTGGACTTTTTCTGTTAAATACAGTGAAAAACACAGTTTTACACTGAGACACTCATATACACACAAATGGATTTAGAAACAATATGTAAATGGTAGACTATTAAAGAATAAACTTATAGTAATCAACAGTACTGATTATACCTGTAAGTAACTGGACAAGTGTAGAAACCATAATGTGTGCTTTTAAGGAAAGCTAAGTATTTGCTTGCAATGTTTCCAGGCACTCATAGACAGGCTAAGTTAATCTTCTAACACAGGATTTTCTTTTCAAATTTTTGTTTGTTCTTTGAAAATTTCAGACACATTAGAATGTGTCTCCACCCTACCCAACCCATACTACCCTCCTTCCCTTTCCTTAAGATTCCCCACCCCATCTCCCTCACGGTTTAGTTCCTTCGTTTTTCTTTACTTTTTTATTTATGTTTTAACCAACTGAGTCCAGTAAGTGCAACTAGAGAAGCATATGGCCATCTGTAGGTGCATGAGGAACCTACCAGGGGCCGTAGCCATAGAGAAAACCAACTCTCTCATAAACATCCAACCTAGAATGTTTCACATCCCAAGATGTGAGCCAGGTTTCATGCTACTTACTTTGTAGATCTAGAAAAAAATATAAAAAATAAAAATAAAAAAATAAAACAACAACAACAACAACAAAGACACTTTTTTTCTTTAGCTTTCAAGACAGGATTTCTCTGTTTTCTCTGGGTAGCTTTGGAGCTTGCCCTGAAACTTTGTAGACCAGGCGGGCCTCAAACTCATAGAGATCTGCCTGCCTCTGCCTCCTGAGTGCTGGGATTAAAGGCCTGTGTCACCATCACCTGACACAAAGTATATTTTTAAAATTTGTATTTAAACATATTGGACAATAAAAATAAGTACCATATTTGTATTTTTTCTTTATTTTGATACAGGATCTTTTATAATCCAGATGACTTTCAACTGGAAGCTGATCTTGTACTTTTCCTATATTGCTTTTCCCACCAACGCCTAATTATAGGACTACTTCACAGTGTTCAGCTAGTATATGTGCATATTTTAAAAACAATACTCATGTCTTTAGAACTAGGCATTTATTGTCCATTTTCCTAACTGGTAGTTTTGTGGCACCCCAGAAAATGAAGCTTCTGAATGGTTTAATTTCACCTACTTTCTCACACACTGTTGTGATTTTCATGTTCTTTATCTCATCTTTATGCCTTAGGCTGGCTCTTCTGAGACAGCGATTTTAGATCAGAGTTTATTTGGAAAGTGACCTCAGAGAGAAAGTGCTAAAATCAAGGAAACAGACAAGCCAAAGGCAGTATCTTGTTAAATCGGTCTCAAGTTAGGTGCATTACCGATTGATGGTGGCTCACAAGAAGGTCTGCTCTTTCTTGTACCCCAGAACCCTTTAATATGACCTTAGTTAGAAAACCAAGCTTTGGCGTTCTGGTGAGTTTAAAGACCCAGATGAGGGTAATTCTGGGTAAGTAACCCCTCAGTATAGTGGTGGGTCAAGTGGGGACAAGAAAAGATGGACACCAGGGAGGAGAAGACGGCTTAAAGTGGAAGCCAGAGCTTTGAGTGAGGCACCCACAAGCTGAGGAACACCTGGCATCAGAAGCTGGTGACAACAGGGGCAGGGGGAGTCCTCTTCGAGAGCGTTTTCCTTGCTGGCTCTTGGATTTCAGTCTTCTACTTTCAGAACAATTGAAATTGGCAGCAATTAGTTACAGCTAACCTAGAAAATTAAGATAAGTTAACTGCAGTTTGTCTCCTGGCTTCCGGGTGATGCATGATTAGCATGGCCTGGCATTAATGAGCTCTCTGAACTTGTGAGTGGACTTACAGTGAGGCACCTGGGCTTCAGATGCCAGAGCAGGCAAAGGCCAGGACACTGGGGGAGGAAGGGAAGAAGGCAGAGAGAAGGAACTGCAGTCCTGCACAGAGACACAGTGACAAACCCATGAAACACACAGAGTGAGTACTGTAACATGAGGGCCGGCTTGTTGGGGTTTCTGTCCCGCCCAATACCCCACANGGACAGGAGTGGGAGGAATCGACTTCCTCCTTCCCAGAATTCTCCTGTTCTCATAGCATCATTTATACTTCCTGTCTGGTTTCCTGCCTATACTTCCTGCCTGGCCAATCAGAGTTTATTTAAAACATGATTGACAGAATACAGACAATTCTCCCGTAACAGAGTACCACTGTTCACACTCTGAAACACACTTAATGTGAGCACCATTGTTCACCCTATGAAACACACTTAGTGTGAACATACATCAATAAGTATACAGGCAACACAAATTGGACTTGCTCTTTTTTTCTTTTCTTCTACTTTTATTACGTTATTTTATTTTATTTTTTACAGGCAGGAAGGAGTCACAAGGGTTGGCGTGTCGACCTGGAAAGATAGGGAAGTGAGCATAATAGGGGTACATTATGTGAAATTCCCAAATAATCCATATAAAATAGGTTGGGAAAAAAAGAAAACAAGTTCATTTCACCTTTGAGAATTTTTTATTCATTTGGATCTCTAGGTTGGTTATTGTTTTCTTTCACTATTTCCCAGATGTTTCATTTTCCTCTGGTGGCATCCTTTGTGTAAAATAGTAGTTGGTATATATGCTTGAGATTTTCAGGGGACTGGCTTTCACCATAGATGCTTTCGTTGTTGATTCCCTGTGTTTGTTTCTTGGCATTTTATAAATGTCTGAGTATATTATTTCAAGCACTTGAATTTCGCAAATCCATACCTTCCTTTATTCTTGGGAAGTCTCATCATTATTTATCACTCTTCACTCAGGCTTAATTTCATTTTTATTTTCAAGTATTGATTTTTTTCAGTGTGGAAACATGTTCATGAGTTTAACTACAGCATTCTTATAACACTCAGATGACAAGACACAGCATTAGAGCAGCTAGTTGTGATCAGGTGATGCCCAATTCTGACCCTGCAGTTTCCAGTATGTGGGTCATGTGTGAGTATGCTTTTCTGCTTCATTTTTCTTCTTGTTTGCAGATGCTGGATACTTATGCTGCAGGAAGGTCAAGTGATCCCATCTTCCTTCAAATAGCAGTTACTCATCATCTGGTAAATGCTAAAATTAAACTCCAGAGTCTGGCTTTGTGTCATACAGTCATAATCCCAGCATTTGAGGAAGAGAAGGATTGAGAGTTCAAGGCTAGTCTGTGCTGGATAACAAGATTCTGATTCAACAACGCAAACAAACAGACTACAAAAATAACATATATATACATTACTCTGATCAGAAATACCTCTTTTTGGTGGCTGAGGCAGCTCCTAAAACCTTACTGACTTCTAAGGGGATGGAAGCCTTTGAGAGAAGCATCAAGAATCTTGGGTTTGCCTTCTTGGTGAGACGTAATGGTCCATCTCTCTTCACTGAACACTCCTGACAGTCCACACTTATAATTGTCCATTCCTTCAACTTCTCACGTGCTGCATTTGGGGTGCTGGAAGTTGTCTCCAGGGTAAAGGGCCAGAGACCTTGGGTGGTTCTCTAAGTTGTTTCTGTTTCTGGGAAATCTGTGTTCCATGATCCTTGTATATAAAATTGTTCAACTCACAGATGGCTTGCTTATGCTTCTTCTGGTTTTGCTTATTTGACCTAAATCTTACAACCAAAAGCAGAGTGACCTGTTTTAAGTTATAAATCCCAAGAGCTTGTATATTTGTAGTGATTGAGATCAGCAGGAAACAAGAGAATGTTTATCTCTGAGTGTCTCTGCAGTTTCGTTTCCTCATAATCATTAATGCTAAGACTATCACTGGTGTAGGTCTAATGAAGGTGGGTGAGTACAGAGAGCCAATTCCAGGTACTTCAACGAACAGCTATGATATTACTTAGGCTGCTCTGCTTTAGAGCTCCATAACGCTACCCAAAAGCATGTTGGCTCATTATTTCTTTGAATTGATTAGTATTTAATTCAAATAAGATGAAATCTTAAAAAAAATATTAACTTCTTATCACTGTGTATCTGTAACTCTTTTAAGTTCAAAGATCAGATGGATGGAGAAGATGGCAATAAGAGTATATAGACAGACAGAGAAAGGGTATATGACAAGTTAGATATAGATGGATAGATTTCCTCCTCTTCCTACTAAATCTAAACCAAGTTGATTTTTTTTAAAAAGTAGTAACTATGATAAATCAGCCAAGAAATAAATGTGAATTCTATCATGATGATTATAAGTTTTAAGGATAGCATAATGGCATAATAAAGATTCACAGTATAAGAGACACTGTCTAAATGAGGTGTTACATCTGTTATTATGACAGAGTTATTTGCCATCAAAATTTCTACTAAGATTAGTTTAGTCTGGTATGTTTTTCGATCTCCTCAGGGGAAAGAACTCATCTACTCAATATGTTTAGTCTTCCAATGTATCATAATCACCATTAAAAGCCCCACTACATACACCATGCACTTGTCCGTACACAGAATATTACAGTCAATGAATAAGCTCCGAGAACAATGTCTCCTTTTATGAGGGAACCATTCGCAAACAAATAACAGATTAGAGACACTTGCTATCACAAATATTTGTATTTCTATGTAAACATGAAACATAATGGGCTTTCCTCCCGTAATTTCCGAGAGGAAACTAGGCCGTGCTTTGTTGTGCTGTCCCAGTTCTGTTGTTTCAGTCAAAGGTATTAGAGGATTCAATTATCCTAAGTCATTTTTAAGATTACATGCTTTCCAGTTGCACATTTATTTATGATCTTACTCTGACACAAGCCAGCAAGGATAATGCCGCACTGAAATGCTCGTTTTACCAACAACAGTAAGATCATGGGTTTTAAACACTAGATGATTTATGAAAAAAGATGCTTCGTGATAAAGCCACTATTTCAAATGTGCAACATCAGTTTATTCTGGAACATAATTAGATAAGAAAACATTATAAATATAATTTTAATGACAGCATTAACACAATGTTATGCTACGTTCTGTAGCAAGAATGTAAGTTTAAATCTATGGATATATATAAATACATAAATATTTCAGAAAATAGCATCGCTTTAAGTGCCTAATAAAGTAGACTAAATACAGCTTAAAGTCCACTTGATGGAATAACAATCAGTCATAAAATATAATTGGAGGGTGGAAATGTTACAATATCAACAAAATAGCAATGGAAACTTAATAATAGATGCATCCATGTGGAAGAGGAGCATCCTAAAGATCTGGAAGGCAAAATGACTAAAACATTCTAGGTTCTGCTGTGTTGTTTTCTGGTTCTGCTGGAGAGTAAGTAAAGGCCTCACATGTGCTATGTTTGCTCTGCACCATGAGCCACATGCCCTGCATAGTTTCTACTACATGGCTGGCCGTCAAAACCAATACGAGTGTGATTATCAAAATACTCATAACAATTCAGAATAATAGAAAGAACATTGCAAACTTTGCTAAAATTTATCACAGTATAAAGAGTCTAAAAAGAGAATAGCATATGCTTCCAACTAAAGGAAATAACACAGTAAATCTCAGAGTGAATCTAAGTCTAAATCTATATTTATTTAATGTACATATTTATACATTTTTCCTACTTGATAAAGGATTTCAATTTAAATGAGAAAATTTGACATAATCAATAAGTTAAACAAGGAAATAGATATGTCATTTGGGAAAAAATTACTTTAAATTCCTATTTCACATGCAATAAATTTCAGATGGACCAGAGAATTATAGTTGATAAAAGAACCATAAAATTTTAGGCAAAAACAAAGTGTAACAACAAACCATTCAGCATTATTTTATCACTTCAGAATGATGATGTCATCTCAAGGTGGTACAAAACCCTGAAAGACTTATGATAACGTATTAATAAATTTAAATTTGCTAGATCACAATATTTCTCTGGAAGGAAAGACATAAATCCAAACGCAAGGAAGAAACTGAAAATGCTTGTTATTCATGTCACAAAATGTTCATTTCCTTGATGTGTAAACTTTTCCACCGGTCATGGAGGAAGCAGAGTTACAAAAAGTGTGAGCCTATGGAAAGGAAGCTCGTAGAACAATAAATGCAGAGACTCATCTCTCTTCAACAAAGGGAAGACATGATAAGATAAACACTATTTATAATTAAGGAAATGCAAAGTTGATAGTTATGTTGATAGTTTTCTCTTATACTTCCTGGCAAATAGCAAATGGTTTGCTAACACAGACCATTAAATTCATTGCAGAAAGTTTAAGTTGGTACAACTTCATGGGAAGCAACTTGATACTACTCATAAACCATTTATTTTAAAACAGTGTTATTCCTTATTCCTATTTATGCTTCACTATTGATAATATAAACTACATAAATACACATACATCTGTAAATAGCCATGCTTAATTATCTTCACTTGCTTATCTTTTCTGTTGCAAACACTTGATAGAAATCTGTTTACCTCAATAAGGGATGGATAATAACACTAAGTCATGGCCAGGCATGGCAGTACACACCTTTAATCCAAGTACTCAGCAGGCAATGACAGGGGTATCTCTTTGATTTTGAAGCCATTGTTTTCTACATAGAGAAGTACACTCCAGCCAGGACTTCAGTGAGACCCTCTCATAAAAAATTCTAAGATATTTTGTGGGACTATAGATGATGAAAATGTATTTTTAGTAAACTTTCCATAAAGGATTGCATCTTGATGAAAATGTATTTTTAGTAAACTTTCCATAAAGGATTGCATCTTGACTGAAATGTAGAAGTTACAGCCCCTAGCCCAAGTACTTTCAGAGAGTAATTATATTTAGAGAGAGGAGCTTTAAACGGGTAGTTAAGAGAAAATGAAGTCTTATGAGTAGATCTCAGTCCAATGTGAGTGTTGTCTTTACATAAAGAGATAACGTGGAAATAGAACAAACATTCTGAAGGGTGCCGTTGTGGCGGTTGTTATGGAGACTTTTATCTGAAGGAAAAGGAGAACGGCCCCAGAAGACACCAAGAAGGCTCACACCTTGGACCTGGATTTCTATCCTCTAGAACCTTGGGACACAGATTCCATTTTGAAAATGCCTGATATGTGGGATAAGAGTTGCTATGGTGACTCCATCAGACAATATATGAACATTTCTATAAAAGTTACATTTGTGTGCAGGTACATGTGTGTTTCCTTGGAGTTTTTTTTAAGTAGTTAAACTGTTTGTACACAGTGGTATATCTGGTTAAAAATAATACTGTTTTGTGGATGAAAAAATTGAGGATGACACTTATGGTATAACCTTGGAACCAGGAGGTTCCAGAAGCACCCCCTGTCTATTTATTACTGTAAGCCTGGACATTATACAAACTGTGCCACCAAGGTACAATATGAGAAACAAATAACACTCTAGCGTCTACAGAACATTGTTTGAGGTTTTATCTGCACAGGACAAAAGGGATAAAATGTTGAAAATGTGAGAACATTCTGTATCTCGCCAAACTGTTAGTACTATGCCATGAAGATACAAGTTCAGAAGACGCTGAGGTTACAGACATGAATTAGTTCTGTCCTGGGAAGGGAAATACAGCTAAACTGTAATTCTATTGACCATGAGCAGATAGCATAAAGTTAGCAAACAAGAAGGAAAGGAAACAGGGATCTCCTATTTTATTTCTGTCTTCCCAGTTGAAAAGAATGATCTTCAGACTGGAAAGCATGCAGAACGTGTTGTGTGTGAAACCAAAAGGTAAGTGGAGAGATTGCAGGACAGCACCAAGCTACTGGAAATGAAGGCAGTTTTCTAGACCCCATGGACTCTAAGGTGATGTGGGAACCGGTACCTTAGAAGCCTTGGCTATGATCAGTCATCATTTAGGGATGTTAAGGGTGAATAAACATTTTCCTGACTTCAAAAAGTTTCTGAAGGTCCCCTCTATGAAACATAAGTGTGTGTGTGTTCTTTTTGCTTTTATTCTTTTGTTTCTCAGATTAGCTATCTCTCTTCTTTTCATTCATTCATATTAGTATATATTTGCTCCTATAAAAACTTGTCTTTACCCAAGATTTGTTTAAAATTGCATATATTATAGACATACTGAGAAAACTTACAAAGCGACTTATACTGACTGAGCATTGTGCTAGACTTTTCTTAGGAATGAAAGCTAAGGGGAGCTCCGTCTTTACTACTGCGGTATTTTCAGCTAGGCCGAGGCAACAGATACATACATTTGCAGCAATCAGTGGCTACCGAACCTTTCCCTTTGGAGAAGTTTGGCATCAGTGAGCTCATTGAAGGGCTGCCTGCGAGACTTCTTGAGCTCTTTCTTCCCCCAGAGGAACATGACGGATTTCAAACGACTGTAATTATCTGTAAGAGGTGTAAGAGGTGCTTTGTAAGATTCTGCGATGTGAACCAATAAAAAGATTTGTGATGGAGTGCTATCGCAGACAGCATGGAGAAACCAGGGCTTATACAACCGAGGCTCTAACCTAATCTACATTATCAGGCGCATGAATTGATTTAGTAGAAATGACAGCATCCTGCTTAAGCTGTGAGGATGAGGAAAGAGACAGGTGGGAAAACAAAACAAAACAACAAAAAAGCTGCAGATAAAAGGAACAAATACCTGACAAGTTCTAGAGGCAAGATTAGGGTTCTAGGAATGAACTCTGCCTGGAGCACAGATTGAGAATAGAGGGCTGTAACATGTTGGGCCTCCAGGAAAAGGCGCAAAGAGCCATGGAATTCCCAAGGCACAGTCTGGACTTTATTCCTTGAACTATGGAAGCCAATATAGATTCCTAGTGATAGAGTGTAACATCATTGGGTTTTGTTTTTGTTGATGTTGTTTGTGGGTTTTTTTTTTCAGAGACTTCTTATGCTGGAGAAAGGATGGGAGGAGCTCCATCTGGAGACATGAAGCCTGATGATAAAGCTATTGCCGTGGTAAAAAATGTTGGTAGACTTCCGAGTAGGAATTCAGGAGGGAGGATGTCTATGAACTGTTTTCAAGGTCATATTGATAGATCCCTGGGATTTACTGCACAAAGATGATAAAGGGACAGTCATGGTAATTCTAGGCTTCCAGCCCTCATTCATGTGTGGCATCTGCACCTCTTACCGAGCCCAATCACTCACCGTAGCAGGTCTGGATTTTTGAGAGTCAATAAGGATTGCACTGTCGTGTTCAGGAGAGATCAAACAACATTGTGTAAATGAGTCTTTTTTATGTTGTCCTTCACATTCTATCTGGATATTATAATCTAAAATAAGCAAACTCATGGCAATGCTCACTGCTGTGTTTTGAGTGGTGCCCTTCATCGGCTCCTATTTGAACACATGGTCCCAGCTCATGCTGCTGTTTGGAAGTTTGGAGAATCTATGGGAGGTAGAGACTTCAGGGCCCAGTCTCTGCTCTCTGGGCTTTCTGACTGCAGGGCCACATGAGGAGACGGCTTCACACTGCTACACCATGCTCTGCCCCCCCCCACAACGGAACTGTAAACCAAAGCAAATGCTTTTTTCTTGGAGTTGCTTTGGTCACAACAGAAAAGAAATGAACACATTCACCAACCTTTTCCACCCCCTCCAGCCGACCTCACAAATTCTAAATTAATAAACGTTAAAGTGGAATGAATAGAATCACATAGAAAGAACATGTAGATTAGTGAGGGATCCTGAGGAATAACAGCAATAGATAGAGAAGAGTAATCCTGCAGAATGGCCAAAGGGGTCAAAGCCAATTTAGAGGGAAAACGTAAAATTAATAGAGTTGCTACAGAAATAATGTGAAAAATTCTTTTAAGTATGAAGAACTTGTTCATACTGAGAGATACAGGAGTGATGGCCAACATACTGAATACACAGATGATAATGGACAAATTTTTCAAGCCANCACTTTAATAATATTAAATATTACTAAATATTTAATAATATTTAATATTATTAAACGCAAAATCCTATATTAGGCTCAAATAACCAACTGGAAAAATGGTATCATGGTATTTAGGATGTGTGTGTGTGTGTGTCTGTGTGTGTGTGTGTGTGTTGCTGGTAATAGACCCAGATCTTTGTACAAGCTTAGCCTTGCACAGACTAGATACATACTCTGCCAATGAGAAACATTGCTAGTCCGTATGGAAATCAAAATACACAGAAGACTGCAGAGTCAATGTGACCCACAGCGCAATGTTTGTTGATGGTAACAGGCATAAAATGAGAAAATTCCTGTTGGTCTCATTGCTGGACCTGGGCAGCTGAAAAGTTTAAGAGCTCTCATAGTAAAATGGAAAGGCTAAAAAATATTCAGGCTAAACAAAATCTAAGTTGAAGCAAATTTTATTCAGTAATTAAATAATATTAATGGTACCTAAATAATAAACTTCCTCAGTGAATCAGAGAAGAATTTCAAAAGAAACTACCCCTGCACAAAGGACTGCTCTTTGTATTGGTATTTTTATCAGAAATATCAAAAGAGTTCTGGTGAGAATTGATTGGAGAATTATGACTACTAAAGGACTAGTAAATAGGGATTAGAGCTCAGTGACCTTGAAGTTTCATACTAATTTTGCCATATAGGGTTTGAATTTACTTAGTAAATGAAAAACATAAGCACTAGTTTGTCCTGAGAAAGTGATGCATTCCTCTAGTTGTTTTGTGATTATGAAATTGTGTAAAGCACACTTAGTTTTTCCTAAGTTCTGGTCTTTTTATTTTACAATCCTAACTGTTTTTCAGCAAAAAACTTCCATTATTGTCATTCAAGTTGAAAGCGATGGTAGATGTGAGGTGTGCAGAGAGATGATAGAAAAAGAGATAGATAGATAGACAGACAGACAGACAGATACACAAATGATACATACATAAATGATACACATATAGATGATATATAGTATGTAAGTAGCTAGAGAGATGATAGATAAATAAGTAGATAGACAGACAGATAGTAATATATAAGTAACTAGGTAGATTATAGATAAATAAGTAGATAGATGATAGATAGATAGATAGATAGATAGATAGATAGATA
>LOEQ01000228.1:312521-322556 GCA_001685075.1 Bramus lutescens | reverse complement strand
ATAGATGATAGATAGATAATTTATAGATGAGTGGTAGAATAGTGACAGAAAGATACATATACACACAAGGGGAAAGGGGGTAGAGAGAATAAGAATAAATAAATTATTGGTCAACAGAGATATATAGTTGTATTGAGAAATACATTTAGACATATAAGCATGTTTGTACTATTAAATCTTAACTCTCAGATGTTATAAAACAAAATATAATGAAACTACTAAAACTACAGGTGGTGGTACCAAAAAGTAAGTTATTAGTGTATTAATGTTATATTATCAATAAAATATGTAGTATATATAATATATATGTTACAATATTATTTAAAATTAAAACTTTGGTGTCATCCACAAGGGCTTAACTTTACAAAGAACTATAGGCAACTGAGGAAATCTGGGAGCAGAAGAGGTGGTCTTAGCACATCAATTGGCTGTCCAGTGCCAGATGGTCAGCATTGAAAAATAAATGCAAGTAACAGTATATGGAGTAAACCAGCTATATTTAGAAATGCATATGTATATACATATACACAAAACATACAATAACAATTAATGAAAGAAGAGATCATGAATTTGAAGGGACTGGGGTGGAGATTTGGAATGGTTTGAAAGGAGGAAGAGCAAGGGATAGAGGTCATTAAATTACAATCTCAAAACTAAAAGTGAATAAAAATTTAAATTAAAAAATAAAATTTTTCTTAGAGTCAGAATCATTTCAACAATACTTTATCCTGATTAAAATCTCAATATTTTATCAAATTATTATTTCAAAAATCTTAAGGAAAATGGAGATGCAATTCTTTTAGTTTTTTTTTAAATTCTTTTAGTTCTTAAGAAAGTTTGTGTTAAAGCTAGAAAAATATTCTAAATTATAAAAAAACAGTCTTTTTCAATATTCCAGACAATTTTATAAACCACTGAGAAGTAATAGTTTAAAGATGAAAAGAAAGTTTTCACCAATTGACAGAGTTTGTACAAAGCAATCTGTTCCTTGTACGTGATGCCAGTTATATCTTACAGTAATGAGATATTCTAGGCTTGTTTCTCCTCTCAGCTGCCAGAGAAGGAGAGGCTGCACCTATACTGGAACTTGCTTCAGAACATCTACCCACAACATTTTATTCTAGCCAAACTCCTAATGCCTTTTGATTATGCCAGGACATGAAGGAAAGATGTCTCAGTTTCAATGCAGCTAAACAGGGCTTTGTGTTTTCTATGGCTCTTTGTCATTCAGGTCCAAAATAACTTCACTACTCTTAAGCAAGGACAAGTTTTAAAAATTAGCCTATTTTCCTCTACTTCAGGCTTTAGTGTCCTCACCAGCCAAACTAAGCAAAGAGCTCTGTTTGTAAGAAACCCTTCAGCAGAGAGCAGATCCCAACCACAAATGGTCCATTTGTGAAGGGATTGTCACCAAAGTAGCTTGCAGTTTCATACCTTATGACTGAGGACAAAATTCACAGGAGTCAGAGTCTTGCTTAACTCATTTTTTGGAAAAAGTATGTGTAAAACATCTTTCAGTAATGTTTTCTATATGTAAGAAAATTGCTAAACATAAAATTCTAATCATAATAAAGAGGAGAATCACATGGTAATAACTGTGACACACACATGCATTGCTGTGCCTGGCCCACAAGCCATGATTTCTAATTTCATCCTCACTGTAAGGATCCACAGACCAGTAAGTTATAAGACATTGAGCATCATTTAGTGTCAGGAAATAAAGGTGTTTTTAAAATGATACTGGAGGAGTGTCACAAAACATTGTCTTACATAAATGACATAACTGTTGTGGTCATGAATGCATGTAGTGGTTTCTTGTGCACACACTCACACAAGAGAGAGGGGGGAGAGGGGGAGAGAGAGAGAGAGATGAAAGTGGGGAGACTAGTTGGCAGGAGTCAGGGGCAACAGGCATGAGAATGGGATGAGAGTGGGTACTAGGGAAGAAGCATATGAACACAATGCTATGTGTACTTGGATAAAACTGAGAAAAAATAAAGATAATAGAATACTTAATATTACAAAAATTATATAGAGCATTGTTTCAGGATATTTAAACAGTGACAAAATGTGTTGGGTTTTACCTTGCCTGCCTAGACACGTTCTGATTGGTCTAATAAAAAGCTGAATGGCCAAAAGCTAGGCAGGAGAGGATAGGAGGGACTTCCAGAGAGAGAGAGAGAGAGAGAGAGAGAGAGAGAGGAACTCTGGGAGGAATCTGAGGCACAGGAAATTTGCCAGTGAGATGGGAACAAGTTGAATGTAAGATAGTGAGAAGTAATGAGCCACATGGCAGAATGCAGATTATTATGAACAGGTTAATTTAAGTTACAATATCAAGTTGGGAATCATGAGCAGGGCATAAAGGGACATAAAGATTCTACAAGCAGATTACTTGTTAGCAAATAAACAGTAAGAAATCAGGTAGCACAGTGTCTGTCACCACAATGAGCATCAGCAGTGAGGAGCAAGTGGGTGACACATGTCTCCAGTTAGGCTAACCCCAGAAAAGCATGCCGCTGCTCTGGGTCATCTCAGGCACTGACCGTATCAAAGGGAAAAATGGTATATTTGTGAAGACAAAGACTGAACAATGTTTGTGTAAAGCAACCGTGCTGATGGTCACCTGCAATCCCAGGACTCTAGAAGGTGAGTACCAATGCAGGTGTGAAGAGGACAGCCTGAGCTAAACGGTGAGGTCTAGGCCATTCTGGACTGCAGTGAGAGATCCTGTCTCAAAACAATGTAATCCACATCAAAAAAGATTGGATAAATCTATAAAATTAAAGAGAACTGGGAGGTTCGACAAATAAATACAACAGTTAATTCTACACTGGATAATATGGGGGAGAGACACAATTAACACAGGTGAAGCAGGAATAAAAAACAGCCATCATTTGGATGTGGTCCATGAAGAGTGATGACTTTAGGAATTCTGGAATGATATTCTTATTCTTAAGAAAAATGCCCTGACATCCTTAAGAGGAAAGATAATTCAGAAAATTATTCTCTCTGTCTCTCTATCTCTGTCTCTCTCTACCTCTTACACACACAGAGAGACATACACACGCCAAAGCAAATGGGAAATGTTGTTCATAATATATTATGTAAAAGATCCGTGAGCATTTAGTACTGTTGCTACCTGCAACTTTGTACTACACTTTTGGCATACTTTCTGTAAGTGTGAAAATTATTCCTAAATGAAAATGCTTTCGCAAAATTCCTCACTTAGAATTATTAATGTAAGGAACTATAGAATGCCCCTTTGTAGTCTTTGAAGATATATTCTAATTGGGATTGGCACTAACAAATATATGCCAATATGCATTTTCAAAAGTCATAAAATAATTTCAATAATAATTACATCTTACCTCTTTGAATATGGGCTGCTTTTTCTCATCTAAGCTTCAAAATAAAATGCAGAAAACTAATAATGGTAGCTTAAATTAGTGTTTCTGTTTTTTTGGTTTTATAGTCAATCTACTTGAATTTTTATCAGAAATGCCTTACACAATAAAAATCAGAAAAGTTTCTCCCTTCCCTGTGATGATCTCAAGAGCTCAGTTTTTATCTGATGTTTAATAATTTACCTTAGTGCAGAAATAATGGGGCTCTCAGAACTGTAAGAAAATTCAAACCTGAAGGGTAGAGAGCAGGAAAACAGCAGAACCTAACTCACGTATTAAGCTACAAGGATGAACTTCAACCCTCACTCAGCAGCAAGACTTTATTTTGAAGAATTCACGTTACTATGGAAACATGAAATGGAAATGCATGTGTGCAAGACAATAATAGGAGATTCAAGTCTTGCAAGAGGAGAGTGATGAAATGCACACACACACGCACACACACACACACATGCACACACACATATGTGCACACTCACACACAATCATCTCTCCAAGAAAGGGGCATGAAGAAAGCTATGAGGAGGCTACAAATTAAGACCTTAGGCCTGAGATGTTTGTGAGGAATAAAGAGCCAATTCAACTAAGAAAACCATGGCATTTTGTGGCCTTGTTTATTCTTGGCGAAAGGCCTCATTCAGCCATTCCTCTGAGTGCTGACACGGTCAGATGGCATATTTGGAGGTGATGAAAGCAGTTGATTTGTTCCTTGGGGTTGCCAGTCACTCATGTCATGCCCTGATGCTGTCTGTCTCTTCTGCCTCAGACATTTGGTGTGCCTGGGCACGCTAGAGTGCCAGTGTCAATCACCCCAGCTAGGCCTAGGGTTTGGAAATCCATTTGACTAAAGATGCATCTCTTCTACTTCCCAAATCATCATTCTCTTGTGGGCAGTTACTTCTCCATCACATGGTGTCTGAGTAAGGTGAGAAATCCACTAGATTGGAGGGGTTTCTAATTTTGGTCAGGCCATGAGAAAATAAAAAAATAAAATTAAAGCAAATTGAGTTAATTTATCAGCCAGAACTGTCTATCTAGATCTTATGAGTATATTTCCTTCACCCAAACCCTGTGCTCTTGACTTCCCAACACAGTCTCCCAGCAGGCACTGCCTTCTGGGTTCAAACTTTTGTTGTTTGCAATTAAAGAAAACTATACTGCAAAATTAATCACTAACCTATATGGACATAAACACACACACACACCATACACCATGCACACACACACACACACACACACACACACGATGCAGAGCCAAATGTATGCTAGTTTTATCTTACCTGAAGGGGGCAATATGCAGAAAGTGAATGTATTTGGAGCATTAAGTCCTATACGGGATGTTTTCATCAAACTCCTATCCTCAACAGGACTGAAACACACATGAACTCCCAGAGATTGTGACAGCATACACAAGACTAACACAGGCTCAAACCAGGTGGGCCCCCTTCATAGAGGGGGAAGGAACATTGCAGTCTCATCCCTAACTCAGAAGCTATTTGCAATAGATACCCACTGACAAAGGAAAAATCAGTTTTCTTCACAGAATTTCACTGGGTATATCAATCACACTCAAGGGCAGGCCCAGTGCCCAGAAATAGATCAACAACACAAAACCAAATCTGTGGTTTAATTGTGGAATTTTTTGGTTCATTTGGATATGTTTGGCATTTTTTTTATCTTATTGTTTTTGTTCATTTTGAGTTTTGTTTTGTGAGATTTGTTTCTTTGCAAGAGTGAGAGAGAAAAAAAGTTTGGTGGGTAGAGAGAGGTCGGAGAGGATCTGGAAGGAAGAGAAAAACATGATCAAAATACATTGTACGAAAAAAAGTTGCAAAGGAAATGTACAGTCTAATTGGTAGAATTATTGAGATGCATAAGAAAAATTATCTAATTGATTTTCATCTTACTCTTAATTATACTAACTTTCTCTCACTGTTAGGAATGCATGCATGCATACACATAACCCATTATACACATGTGCTCAATACATACACATACACACATGTGTGTTTACTTATGTCCTTTCTAGAACTTTACATGGACTGAAAAATAATAACTGTATGAATTTATACTATAAGTATAAATATATTACATACAATATAGTTTATGATATGTAATTACAAAGTAATATGCAGTTAGAGGATAGCCAACCCAACTCGTGGACTACTACCTGCTACTATTGTCCTTATTGGGACCGACCCTGGGGATAAAAATGTTTTCTCACATTTCAAAAGGTATGGCTGCTGATTTTGGACTGCACGAAACTGGCTGGTTCCAGAGTTTGGCTCTGGAATTATGAGCTGCTCCTTAAGCCTGGCATCTACCTTCTTATAAATTTGGAACTTAGCACTGGGGCTCAAATCTAGAGTCTCTAACATGCAGCAGTACTGTACCACCGAGTTAGGACCCCAGATTTCCCACCTAGCTTTTTAGTAATCACACGATCTTGACTAAGAATTGGAGCTTAAGATGCTATTCAACAGTGATGATTAATTCAATGAATGGCTCTGGAAAACTACAGTTTTGAGAAGAAACCACAAGCACAACATTGCCTTAATCTTAAATTAAGGAAGTTAGAACAGCACACCACAATGAGGCAAGCCAGAAAAGAACCATCATAAATTTACAGCAGCCATCATTATGACCTGGCTCAGGGTTTTCTCTCCACCATAACTAGAATCGTCTTTCAAGATGACTTCCACATCCCAGTGATTCACTTGGCATTTCAGTCTTAAAGTTCCTTGGTATCCTAATGCTCAGTGAAATGTTGCTCTCCTCATCCCTTCTCAACTATTTCTCTCCATCTTCAACATCATCATTCTTAGTAATGTCAGCTCTTTCAAGTTCCAAATTCGTGTATCACCGTCTCGGTCCCTCAGACGCTGTCTCCAGCTCACTACCCTGCTCTGCATCCTCTGCTCAGCAGGACCTGTAACCACCTTGTGGCAGGGCTTCTCTCACATTCTCCTCGCTCCATTGCTCTTGGTATCTAGCCTTAATCTCAACTTCAGTTCCTTGTGCCTTCGGGCACAGTGCCCTATGCACCACAGTGAGGACTATGCTCCGTCATTGTTCCTTCTCTTTCCCTTGATCGCTAGAACATCCTCGCAGCTGCTCAATAACTGCCCTCCTTCCCAAGTCTCTTCAAATGTCTATTGCTACTGAATTGTTTTCACTTGTGCAAATGCTTGCAACTTTAAAAACCAAAACTAGACTAGGCCACATTCCACCATGCAATACAGTTCCCTTTCATGGGTATCCTCTCTGAGGATAACTCTGAAAGAGCTGTTTTCTGTATGGTTGGCTTCTCAGCTATCTTTCCATCCTTTCCACAGTTTTTCTTCCAAGTTTTCCCTCTCTATTCTCCTGGAACTGTTACTGAGGTCTTTCCAAATCGTTCCTTATGTCTGTCCTGATTCATTACATTAGGTCATGCTGGTCCCTCGTCTGTTGCCACTGATGCATTCCATCATTTTCTCGAAGACCACGTTCTCCTGGTTTCCTTTCATGCAGTGGACTCTCCTTCCTGGTCACTTTTTTTTGCCACATTTCTCTCTTCATTTTTGAATTTTAGAGTCTCCAAAGCTCAGTTCTATACAGTGCTTTTAATAATCCATGTACTGATGCTATCAACATGGTGCCTACAGCCAAGACTTTTCCTTGAACCCCACATTCATCTTTTAACACCCATTTCTACAGTTTTCATAGATACTTTATATTGTCAATAATAAATAATTTAATCTCAGATCTCCACAAATTGCTTTGCTTCTGTTTTTAGCAAATGGTACAAATAATGATATGTTTTCAGAAGATAAATCCTACTGGTCTCTTTCTTTCCCTACCCTGAATCCATCTAATTTTTACTGTCATTTGACATTTCTACAATTACCACTGTATCTGAGCCTTGGCTATTATAGTGGTCTCTCTATTCCTGTCTTCACCTGTCACTGGGACTCTGTATAAATGCCTGATTGATTCTCCCAATACAGAATCCAATATTGCCCCATCCAAAACCCTCCAACAGTACCTCATCAGGTGCAGAATAAAATATGAAACCTTCATGTGGCCTGTGAAGATCTTTGTTCTTTCTATGTCTCTTGTCTCTCCGTCTCTTCAGATTCAGGCCACACCATGCTATTCATACCACACAATGCATACCACACCATTCACACCACCAATACCACACTATTCACACCACACCATCCACACCACACCATTCACACCACCAATACCACACTATTCACACCACACTATCCACACCACACTGTTCACACCATGCTATTTGTACCACTCACGCCACTCTATCCACACCACACTATCCCTACCACACTATCTATACCACACTATTCACACCACACTACTCACACCATCCACACCATGCTATCCACAGCACACTATTCACACCACACTATTCACAATACTCTTTTTACTGTCTTAGGCTTTTCCCTTCCTTTGTTCTGAATATAGAAGAAAATTATTTCTGTGAATGAATTTTTCATAAGAGAACATGTGATGTATTTTGGGTATTGTCATCATTCTACGTGTTTTTCTATTGCTGTGATAAAATATTTTGAACAAGGCAACTTAGAGATGACAGTTAATTTTGAGCTCAAAATTTCAGAGGATTGGAGTCCATGACAATCATGGCAGGGAGCAAGGCTGCAGACAAACAGTCATGGTGCTTGAACTATGGCTGATGATTCACATCTTAAGATAATAATCACTAGAAGGCAAAGGAAGTGCTAATTGGGAATGACATGGGTTTTTGAAACCTCAAAGCCCAACCCCAGTGATACCTCTGTCAAAGAAGGCCATACCTCCTAGTGTTTTTCAAACAGTTCCACCAACTGGGGACCAAGTGTTGAATTATATAAGCTTGTGGGGTTTATTCTTATTCAAACCACCACAGTTAACATCTTCAAAACAATTTAATTATATCTTACATGTACTAGATGAATTATTTTAAAAGTAAAATATAGCTTTAGTGATTTTTTAGGACTTTTTAACTTTGTATTAAGTAGTAAGACTATTAAAATTATGGCCTCTTCTTTATCCTGTAAGAGGTCAGAGAATGTATAACTAACACTATCACCTCATAAGGTCTCCTACTACTCACTACACCTGATAGGTGCTGTGCTCAGAGAAACACAACTCGTCAATGATTAACTCTTTAAGAGTTGGTGTTATGGTAGAGACTTTTAACCTCAATGGAAAACCCAAAATGAAGGTCCAAAACGAAATGGCTAAGAGACCTCATTTGTGCTATAGAATGAGACAAATAAAACCCATGGTTGTGGTTTGCCACACTGCACTACTCCTTCCATCCTGTACATTCTTCCACTTTTAACACGAAGAATTGCACAGGGATAAAAGAGACTAAAAAGAATGTAACCTGCTAATACCAGACTGAGAGAATGGTGCAGAAGGAACTCAGAACATCGACTTCTGGTCAGTGAGAAGATTTTGTAGAAGAAATTTTCAAGTTCAGCTTTTGAAGAGATACTTAACGGCAAGTCTGGATCACAAACAGGGGTGATGCCATGTGTTTGTGATACAGCGGGAGGACCATTTGACTACTGTAGTGGTGGTTGCAAGAATGAGGATTGAAGAGGGAATGAGCTCTCCCTGACTTATGAGGAGAAGCCTGTAAATTACACCTCACGGGTGTTGACCTCAAAGCCTCAATGAGACACGACAGTGGATGTAGGATCTTGTGTTTGCAAAGTTACAGACAGGTCATTGCTATGGACTTTGGGTTAGCAAGGCTGGACATTGCTGGTTCAGGCTAAACTCAGGCATGCTTCCCATGTCCTCATTACTGAGCTTACTCTGAAGATGCATTATTTAGATGTAAATGCTGTTCTCAGGCTAGACCTCAGGATAAAGCATTGTGAGGAAATTTGTGATGCCCCTTGAGGACTGGGCTCACACAGTCTCATTTCTGCCACACCTATTATTACCAGTCCTCCAGGCAAGCCCACTGTGCAGGCCACTTCAGAAACCCTTGGGAAACAAAGAAGTGTCAACAAGGGGGAATAACAATCAAAGCCAACATCAGGTAAAAGATCTCAGGCTTTGTTACAACCTGGACAAAAGAACCCCAAAACTGGATGAGGCAGGGCTGGGATACGCTTGAGTGCACAGCCTGATGGGAAATTTTAGCAGCCGTGGTGAGTACAAGGGTAGCATTCTTGGCTAACTCATCTACAGTGGTTAAGAAACAGATTAGAAGAGGAGAATTATAGCATAGTGTAATAAGGCAGGACCACAGGATGGATCACAGTCTGGGTGGAAGAAAAGAGAGGATAAACTCAAGAGATCATGGACCTGTTGAATGAAAACTGAAAAAGAAGTAAACATGGGAGGAAGACGAGGCTGGCTTCTTACTCTGAAGTTAGCTCTGTTCCCATTTTAGAAATAAGTGAGCCGTAGTCCTCCTTGAGCTGACCGAGGGTGCCTGAGATGCCTTGAATTTGCCACATGGCCATCAGCATCCTGTGTAGTAACACCACCTTGGACATTCGGAGCTAACAGGCAGCACATACTGTATAACATTCTGGAGCCCTGTGCCTATGTGTAGTGAAAGGGGAGCAGGCCTGCTTTTCGTCCAGCCCAGCTCCCGCACGGC
>LOEQ01000228.1:270500-287190 GCA_001685075.1 Bramus lutescens | reverse complement strand
ATCTATCTATCTATCTATCTATCTATCTATCATCTATTATGGGTGCGCACATGTGTGTATTATGTGTATATATGTGTGTGTGATATGTACATGTAGAGATCATAATATAATTTGTCCTGATCAGTTCTATTCTTCCTTTCTATTTTTTTCTAGAAATTGAACTCAGACTATTATGTTTAACAGCAAATACCTTTACTGGCTGAGTCTCACCAGGACTTATTCTTTAGAAATTTTCTTCAAAGAGTTCTCAGTTAGTAATTAAGAAATAATATTGTCCACTATGATATTTCTTCAACTCAGCTTAGTTTGGGATACTGGTAATGAAGAAAATGGAGTCACACTTGGCTGTGGAAGCTATAAATTCTGCTCACACACGGAGTGAATCATTTATCATTGATAAAGAATTGTTTTTGAAAGCTTACTTAGAAAGAAAGTATAAGTTTTCATGGAGTTATGCCATGCTAGGTGATGATGGTCCCTTTAGGAACCATAGAAAACCTCACAAGCACTGTAGTGTGAAGCTTGGGAAACTTCCCTTTGAATTGTTGGTCATAGGGCTCCAGGAGACTCTCAAAACAGCATAAAATATTGTCATTGTTCTCAGTTGTCTCCCAGAACTTGGAGGTAACATCCTGCTGCCAAAGACATCACACATTACACAGTACTTAAAGTGCTGTTACTGGTATTGGTATAGAAGCCACATCCCTAATGACTAATTATTTGTATACTAAAATCTATGCATGTTTCCAAGGGGGGAAACAATTACCAATCCTATGTAGATGCAGAGCATAGGAACTATAGTGATCAGCCAGGCAAGATATCCTTGGTGGTCCAATGGCCATAGTTTTAGCTTGGGGTTAGCCAATAGCTGTCTAATTAGACTTTGATCTCATTCAGTGGAAAGGAATTCTCTCCTAGTACTGTAAACGTAGCTAACTACCCATGACAGGAGAAGTCACAGATAGTAGAGGAGAATCTATTACCATGACTTTCCTAAACAGATATAGTTTTACCATATTCTAAATACTTTGTCTTAAACCCATGGTTAAGTGAGGCTTTCACCCCTCACTAAAGAGTCTTTTTGGAAATAGACGGAAATTGTTAGCAAAATAAGAAATTGATTGAAGTGCAGAGAACAACAGACATGAAGTGCCCATCCCCAGTGGATGCATCTATAGCACAGCTTCTACATCTAAAGCTCAGAGACCATCAAGAAAAATGGAACAGAAAAAAAATGTAAGAGCTTGGGGAACTAGATCTATAAATGTGGGTTAGTGACTGCTAGACATTTCAGGAACTGCAACCATGAAATCTCAACACGAAGTATGCCTAAACAGACTTTAATAATAGCAATACCCGTCAACATGCCAACTTGGACAGGGGAAATTTCACAAGGTCCCATCCCTAGATGAAGCCCTCTAGGCAGTCAATGGCTACTGAAAATACACAATCAATTTTTTCCTGGTAGATTATTCAATTCCAAGTAGTTAGCACTAACCATATGTACATTGTGAGGACAATTAAATGGACTCAGTAGCTTTTATATGTGTCTGTGTGTTTGTGACATGTGTGTGTATGTTTGTATGTATAAACAAAAATAATTAAAAATATATGAAATTTAGAGACCATAGGAAACATGAGAAGAATCGGAGGGGTGAAGGAAGGGATAAAAGTGATGTAATTCAGTACTTCTGTATGAAATTCTTAAAAGTATATATTATATAAAAAACACAAAGTAGTGAAGGAGGACTAGAAAGGCAAAGGAAATGGAAGGAAAGTATAAACATCAGTATTAGAAGTAAGTAAAGTATAAATATATGTCAAGTATCAACTTATATATCTAATTCAAATACTGAATATATTTTAAATAAAATATTCATTAAAAATCCAATGATCAGACTGATAAAGATAAGGAACAAAATTAGTGATTTCTCTGCATTTGGGAAATTATATAATGAGTAAGACATATATTGAGCAAAAATAATTGATATGTAAGATTATTCTAAAATGGGATTGCTGGGTAATACTTCACTGTTGTATTGCCCAGAAACAGCTAGAATGAATGGGGGAAGAGTCCGTTTCTTTGTTTGTATTATCAAAGCCCCTTGAAGAGATGAGGCCTTTCTGCCTTAGACCAGGCAGTGGATGGTAGATGAGGAGCTATTCATTTATTTGCATCAAGAGATGCTAGAAAGCAAGAAATAGAGTTGGAAGAAACTCAGAGAGTACCACTGACAGGTAACAGTTCCTGGGGAGTGATGCAAACCAGATGCATAATGTGTATTAGCTTACACAAATTTGGTGAATTTTTAAGGGGTAATTAGCCTCCTTCTTAAATAGGATATCCTGTAAAATCTGCTCTCAAAACGCCAATGTTTTCATGCAATTTACTTGCATCCAAGAATAATTGTAAGAATATTTCAGCACTATGTTCAGCATAAAGGTCAAAATGTTAAATGGCATGTTTTTGATCAAAGATTACCAGGCTAAAAATCTCAAAGGAATGTAGACAAAAAATATAATGTAAGATGAAGAAGAAATATCCAGTAATCAAGACTGTTTTGAAACTGACCCAGGTGTTTTCTTTGTGCTAGCAGTAAACAATTGAAATGCAAACACAATCAATAACAACACAGTAAATACATACTATGAATTTCCTGGGGACAGTTTTTAAATAGTTAGTGAGATTGATGAATTGACAATTACAAATATTTTCAAAAGAAATCACCAAATATCTGAATAGAAGAGAATATTTCAATATTCCCACAACTGGCCAATTTGACCTAAATGGAGGATTATAAGCACACCTGTGAAAAGACCAGGAGTTGCCTTTGAGCACTTTGTAAACCAATGGCACTGTTAATATAAGTGTTCAAGCTAACACGTTTATGAAATGTCAAGGTTGGAAACCGTATGGTACCTTCCATTAAGACTTCTTGTAGAAATATCGTCAAATATATGACATTAGCATAGAAAAAATATGTGTAAGTGAATCAAAAAAAAGAAAATCCAGAAATTATAAATCAAATCATAATTATTTTAATATAATTACAAATGAAAACCAGTAAAGCAAAGACACTTTTATGCCGAGTGCAGGTGGATAACTGCCTGCCTGTGTGGAGCAGGAGGCACAGTTCACACCATGTCTTAGGGTTTCTGGTGCTGTGACCAAACACCATAACCAAAAGCCGCCTGGAAGAAAGGGCAGTGTGTATTTCAACGTTCACTTCTGCATCCCTGTCCATCACTGAAGGAAGTCGGGGTCAAAGCTCCAATGCAGCATCCGGGAGGGAGGCAGGAGCTGATGCACATGCCATGTGCTGAGTGCTGGCCTGCTCCCCATGCTTTGCTCAGCCGGCTTCTGTTGACAACCTAGGACAATCTGGGCATGGTGGGCACCACTCAGATTAGTCTGGGCCTTCATATATCAATCGCTAATCAAGAAAATGTCCCCAAGCTTTGCCTACAGGCAGTATGATGGAAGCATTTTCTCAATTGATGTTCATCTTCCCATATAACTCTAATATGTCCAGTTGACAATAAACTAGCAAGAACAAACCATAAGAGAAAATCAGTGTAAGCCATAGATGTAAATGTCACTCTAAGATTATAACGGTTTTAGAAAAAATAAGGAAATATTTTTACCTTGAGGTAGAAAAAACTATCATGCATAACATAAAATAGCCAGAAGTTACAGCGTTTCAAAATTAAAAACATCTGTCACTCAATAGTTCATGTTGGGAAAAATAAAAAAGCAAACCACAAGTTAAGGAAATCCCTTCAAAGAATAAATCAAACAAGTGACTTATATCAGTCAACTTGATATACAAATAATTTTAAAAAGCACCTTTCAAACATGAGATTAAGAAAGTGGACAAAAAGAATCTAATTTCAATAAAGGGAAAAAATAAAAATAAAGAAAGCTGACAATTTATTTTTTACAAATACTTTAAATATTTAAATGTTACATCACGGCAGAAGATATAAGGATAATGAATGAGATAAAAAGATGTTCATATCTCCACTAATTAGGGAAATGCAATTTAAAAGCATAATGAGATGCACATGGATTAGAATAGCTAACTACAAAGATTGAGCTCTAGTATCTGTGAGGGCTGGTGGGGGAGCAGAGTTCTCAAGTGAATTATAGTTGCTACTGAAAATGGGAACAGGCTAATAAAACCGAATGGCATATTTATAAAATTGAAATGAAGGAAAAGCACACCTGCCATGTTACCAATGAGCTGGCTTGGGGCTTTTGGATTTACTCTGCTGGAAATAGCCAGTAGGCCAGGGGGATGGTGAGTCAAAGTGGCTGCAAGGTCATCTGAAGTTCACCTGGGCTTCTCCTTCCTGGGTGCTTCCATCTAGGGCTGGTGCGAATTGTTTTCCGAGACTTCCTGGTGCGGGTCTCATGGAAGGAGATGTGGCTTTAGTTGCAGGGATCCTCAAAGCTAGATGGATGTTATTATAAAGTTTCCCCAAATGGCCAGACTGCCAAAAGGGAACTTCAGCTGTTAACCATAGAAATGATTACTTTGCTGGCCGTCTCTGACTCCCAGGCGTCACGTGTAAAAGGTCTGTCTTGTTCCATTCAGGGACCTAAGTGGTCCACTCCTGTCAGTATCATTCATTCACAAACAGTAAATAAATACTAAGAAATCAGAGAAAGCTCAGCACTTAAAAATGCTTAGCAATGTCTGAACTGAGCCCTGCTCCAGTTCCCCCCCCGAGGAGGATTGGGCCATCTGGTTTATCTCAATGTGATCTTGCTATTTCACTCTTGCTAGTTACCCAGGGAAAGAGAGCACTAGTGTTGAGAGAACAGGCCAAGTGAGTGCCCCCCGACGCTGTTAGAATACTCAAGAACTGGGTGACAGTCTAAAAGCCCATTATTAGATCATTGGTACACTGGTCTTAGGATGTCTTACAGTAGAATGCTATTCTGAGTGCTATGATTATGAACTGTTCCCCTCAGGCTCCTGTGTTTAGGGACTTGCTGTTTTGGGGATTTGACAACAGGAGTTTGATGCAGCATGTTATGTCATAAAAGCAGTTGGGAAGCAGAGGTGTGTGTGTGTGTGTAAGAGAGAGAGAGAGAATCAGACTTGACTTTAAGGCTTATCCCCAGTGACCTACTTACTCCAACTAGGTCCCATCTGTTAAGTATCAAAACTTCCAAAATTTCCCTAATAGTGCCTGTTTCTCATGGAAGGATTACACCCCCTTTAACTGTAGGCCAAAATAAATCTCTCCTTCGTTCAGTTGCTGTGAGGGCTAGCACTAATTGCTAACTCTGCAGGATCTACAGCCTTTAGAAGACAGGTTTCTCCTTAGCACTGTACAGGATCACCGTGCACCATGACTGGGTCCATTGATGCTTCAAGCCCCATCTTAACTGTGTGTTCACCGCTGGCGGCTGCTGTGCACTGTGGAGTAGAGAGAAAGCAAGCTGAGGTCCCACAGCTTTCTGTCCCTGATTGGAACTTCAGGTAAAAATAAATCCTTTCTTTTCCAGCTCCTGGTGTCAGGGTAGATTCTCCCAGTTCCAGGAAGGACACCAAGGCACATGCTTGGGCATAGTGAGGAGAAACAGAAGAATAGAGAAATCCATACGAAGATGCTGGGCCTTCGCTGCAATTAGGTGCTACAAGACCCTGGAAAGATGGTTCTGAAACGAGCTGCAAAAACATGGGAGAGTTTCAAGCTGTGGGCTAGTGAAGACCTGGAATCCTGCAAGCAAAGTTCACTGGACCATGCTGGTGGGAATACAGGACAGGGGAAGGCGAGTCGAAATGTGGACACCGAAGGTTTCAGAGAGAAAAAGACTCGTGAACTGGACTTGGAGGCATTGATATCATATTTGGACAAAATTACACTTATAGTCTGTTGTGTCCTTAAAATGTAATTGAGGCTGAATTTAAAACTACTGAGTTGCAGCGTGATGAATGCTAGCTGCTCTTAGTTGAATGTGAACTGTTCTTAGCGTGATGAATGCTAGCTGCTCTTAGTTGAATGTTAACTGTTCTTAGCGTGATGAATGCTGGCTGCTCTTAGTTGAATGTTAACTGTTCTTAGCGTGATGAATGCTGGCAGCTCTTAGTTGGTGTTACAGGGAAGTGCAGCAGAAAGATGTGAGAATGTGTGCTCTTGTGAGTAAAGAACCCTGCATATGGTTAATGTTGTACACAGTGTAAAAAGTAGGGTTTATGCAATGCAGCTGGAAAAGAAAAAGAAAAAAAAATTGGTCTAACTCACTTGGCACTCTAGTGGGACAATTGGTAGAGTGCTATGAAGGTAAGCCCCAGCTAGTGTCTCCTGGGGATAATGATTCAGCCCATTTGAAAAGAGGATCCTGAACAAAAACAACTGCCGGGACACCTTTCCATCATTTCAGTGGGGCTGTGTAGGGAACGATTTTCCCAAGTGCATCCAGGTAGGTGACCTGACGCCATGGAAACCGTGAAAAGGAGAAAGGCTATACATCAAGCTGGCATCCTGATTTAATATGATCCATATTGTGCTTGTTTCTCGGGCAGGAGCCACAAGGATGAAGGAGTTGCAGAGGTTTTCACCACCATTCTGGAAACCTGCCAGATCCAGCTAATTAATGCGGATTAATTAAGGTCGGATCCCTTCATCGAGCTCCAGAATGGGCTGATTATCAAGATTTGAAGGTGAAGCCTAAGTTGTAGTGAAGACCTCATGATGGTGGAGATGTCAGGAATGGCACATTTACCAAGATAGCTGTGGGAAGGAAATAAAGTCCAACAAGACAGTCCACCATTACTCAAGGCAGCAGCACTGGAGAAGCCGGGCTGTCCAAAGCCTTTGGAGCCCACAGGATGTCATTACAACCAAGAACCCAGAGCTTCATAGTGCGGTGTTTGCCTGCTCCATTTTTGATAATTTTTCCTTGCTCTTTTCTTGCTCTTTTCCCCTTCTTCCATTTTGGAATGGAGATGGTTATTCTGGGCCACTATATGTTTTATGTAATGAATATGGCCACTCCATGTCTTTGTATGTTTAATGTTTGTAATTTTTGTTTCACAGTTAACAGAGTCCCTTTAGTTTCAAGAGACTTTGAGGACAACAAGAGAGACTTACATAGATCTAATCTACATGGGAAGTAGAATATAAAAAATGACAAGATCTCCTGAGTAAATTGGGAGCATGGGGACCTGGGGGGAGGGAAGGGGGCAGGGGAGAGGCAGGGAGGGAAGCAGAGAAAAATGTAGAGCTCAATAAAAATCAATAAAAAAGAGACTTTGAGCCTTTGGTTTTTTAAAATGGCGTCAGAATTGTTAAGAGTGTGGGGACTTTTGACATTAAGTGAGTGCATTTTCTCCTTGATATGGCTCTGAGTCTATGGGAGTCATGGGCAGTGCTGTGATTTTAATGTAAAAAGACCTCAACAAACTCCTGTGTTTAAATACTTGATGTGACAATGTGGCAGGGGATGTTGTAAGACCTTTAAAGGGAAAGTCTAACTGGAAGAAGGGGTTGTTGTGGAGTGAACCTTAAGGTTTACAGCTTGATGGGATGCTCTGGCTAGTGTTGCATCAAACCTGACACAAGCTGTAGTCATTTTGTAAGAAGAAACCTCAACTGAGAAGATATCCCAACCAGACTGGCTTGTAGGCAAGCCTGTAGGGTATTTTCTTTATGAATCATTTTGGGTGCTGTTCTCTCCAGGCATGTGGCACTGAATAGTATAATAAAGGAGGCTGATAAAGCCATGGAGAGCAAGCCAGTAAGCAGCATGCTAAGGCTTGAGTTCCTGCCCTGACTCTCCTTAATGATGGACTGTGATGTGGACATGTAAGCTGAAATAAACCCTTTCTGCCACAAGTTGATTTTGTTCGTGGTATTTTACCACAGCAATAGGAACCCTAACTAAGATACCTACATTCCAACTAGACATTATTTCTTTCTGCTTCCTAAGTGCTGATAGGGTAGAAACAGCTTCTGCAAGCTCCCACTCTCATAGAGATGCAGTCCAGGAAGTCATTCCCATCATCATGGACTATATGCCTGCAAACCATGATCTAAAATAGGTCTTTTTTCTGCAGTTACTTTATTAGTTATTTGGTTGCATCAATGAAAAAGAGCATTTGATAGACTGAACAGTAAAAGAAATATTGACAAAAAGTGAATCTCGAGCTAGAAAAAGATATCACTTTCTATGTACTTCTATTTATAAAACTTTCATAAAGCAAGCCTATGCCTGGGAGCGACAAGGAGATAGAAGGTGACAGAGATTGGGAAGTAGCACGGAAAACTATTAGCCCTGATTTACTTACTCTCATTACAACCAAGGACCAGGGTACTGTGGGCACTGCCAGAGTTTTCAGCATGGACCTTCACTTCCTGGAAGCTGTAGTATGAGCTATAGAGGAACTATAAACTAATAGAGGAACATTGGTCCACTTCTGGTACCACGGGTTTGAAAAACAGTGGTAGCTCAGTCAGGGAGCAGAGGGACCACCCAACCACAACTCTTGCCAGTTTGCTGTAAAAGGAATACTGAGAAGAGACCAGAATAGTTGAATGAAACAGTGGCCTTCGATTCTGAGACCTGAGGAAACTGCCAAATACTTTAAGACGCTGTTTGGGTAAAGTGTGCAATAGTCAGTCCTTCCGCTGCAGGGGAATGACCACCAATCTGGGAACATATACTGGTCACGAACATAAGCAACCCTAAGCCAAGAAAGGTTCTAGACCAACATTCCCATCTACTTTCTTGTCATCAAACATGCTTTCCAAATGAATTATCTTGTTTCAATACTTTGTCTCTCGATTTAATTGGCTGCCTAGTTGTTTGAACAGTTGGATCTTATTTCTGGTATTGTCTTGATTCCTATTGAATGACTCAAATGTGCAAACATACGTCAAAACCTATATGCAGTTTAATATATGTTCGAAATTCATGCTATGTAATTGATAATCAAACATGTTCTAAGACTGTCAAAAGATACTGTGATTTAAAAGAAGGTTGAAGACTGTCTTAAGACACCTGATGTTTCAATATGAGGGAAAGAGGGATGACCTTGTAACAAGTTACAGTGAGGACGCAGTGGGAGGATTAGGAAGAAAAGATGCCAAGGAAATAGCTCGTCCATCAAAAGGGAAAGGATCACTCATAATGCTGAACTCTGCTGAAATTCGGGATGGGACACTGTGCTGTGTCCATTGACTTTGGATATTTGAAAGCCAGAGTGGCTTTAATAAGATCCACATTCTGAATTGTGTACCGAGAAGTCAGAATGGAATGGAACAAATCTGAGATGAAGATCTGGTGATGTCGGATGTGATTATTGTTTTCCAGGACGACAGCTGAAGTGACCCAAAGGAGAGCTGGCGAAGGATACGTTTTCCAGAGGGTATGCTGTGACTTGGTATGGAGGGTGTGTCTTAGCTAGAGAGACACAGACAGAAAGGAAGCAAATGATCAGTTAGTAACGATTCCTCCAAAAGTAAGAGGAAGAGGCTGAAATAGAGTTTGATGAATTGGCTTGATGAATTGCCAACAGATCTCTTTTGGCAAGATGAGAGTTATTTCTCGAAATAGTTACTGTAACAGTGTCCAGATTTCAGTCAGTACATTTGTGGACTAATAGATGAAAGTAGAGAAAATTTCATCAAGTTCCTCAAGTTAATTAATCACTGCAAAGTTATAAAATAAAGTCTCGTTCTACCTGGCTTCGCACTAAACTTTAATCTGCATTCCAGGTTGTTACTACGGTAAAATCATTTTTTAAGTTTTCCATTAATAAAGTACTACTCAAAAGTTTAAGAAGTCAGATGTTAGACTTCTTGTTCGCAATACGTTAGTTGTCTTGATTGCTTCCTACTGAAAATATGGAACATATTACTTAGATTCAAAACACCTTGTTGTTTTTAGAGGCCAGTAGATGTGCAGTTTCAATACCTAGTTTCTCATGTAATTCCCCATCAATTTAGGCCTCTTCTTGTTGTAGCACTGATGAAAAGGCTGAGACAGGAATGATAGATTAGCACACTTGGTATAGGCCTTTGTTAAAAATATATGTTCAAAACACATTGCACACATGACTGAAATTCTTAAAGAAAAACTAAAATATACATTTATTCAAAAAGCATTACATTAGAATTCAAAGAAATCTTTGCATCGTGATGTTTGTCATTTCAACTGCCCTGCACAGAACATTAGGGAAATGACGAAGCCAGGGTTCACCTCAAAGATAAATAATAAGATACTACAACTAGGTGTGAAAATAACTTGTGACTTGCTTAGACTGGCATTGCAGAGTGCTGGGAAAGGAAGGAAGCCAGGGAGTTTGGGTATGCCTCCAAATTGTGCCTTAAAAAAGTGCTTTATATTTTTGTCCCTACTTACTTAGCACCTGTATGGCGTATTTTAGGATTCTATATGAAATTTTGTATTCACAACAAAATAGCTCCCTTGTTAAAAAGAAAGTCTTAGTTTCATCTTTAGTTTTGGGAGTAACTGTTTTGGGAAATTCTTGCTTTTTGTAGATTTTACCTTTCAGATTAGATACTATTTAGTGATGAGTGTGATGTACAGCACTGACCAAGTCCTGTTTTGGATAGTTTATAAACCAGCATCAGCATCCTGCATAGAGTCCTTGCTCGGCAATCAATCTCTGTGGAGAGCTGCACAGCATTGCAGCTACCTACAACAAGGAAGTAAACAGTGCAATCAATCCAAAGGAAGAGCAAGGGCTGAAGTTGGAGGGTCAGCCACAAAAGCGACTAATGGGACAGCCTCTGCTTACCATTTATAGTTCACAAGTGCCAACTACTTTCCACCAGGATTCATAAAGACACAGAATGTTAAAGAAAATTCAGCCAAATTTCTGAGTGAGGGGCTCCAACTTCATAAAGTCAAAGGTCTGAGCCACTTGGATTCCTTCTGCACAAGGATTCTAAAGTTGCTACTTGGTTGCTCTATCAATTTTCTATTTAAGTGGGTGCTAATAACTTTTGGACGTGGGCTGAGAGACACTAACAGTCTGAATGTGATATGGTCCATTAAGAGTGTAACTTTATCATTTTCAAATCCCCGGCAATTTTTATCCACCCTTAAGTCCTATTCAGATAGAAGCAATTGATGCTAGCCAAACGTCTAGGATATTCTGTTTCCAGACACAGTATCCACTTGGCAAATACTAGGCATTCGCTTTCTCCATGCAAACTTTGACAAAAACTTTGTCAGGAACATGCAAGTATCATGATCTTCACATTTTTCCTTTTGTCCCAGAATCTCCTAAACCAGGCTAATGTTTACTCCCTTGCTTTACCAGAGGTTCCTAAGGAGAACAAGTTCACTGTGTGTCATTAACAATTTGAATGATGTTTCCTTCAGATTTTGTGTTATTAGTATTTAATCAGTTTAGGTGATTTGTGCTTCTCCGCATCATTCTTTGGCTTTCAAATGAATGCATTCTACAGTTCTAAGAGCTCTGTGGGTCTGCAAACATAGAAAGTTCTAAGCTCTTCAAATTTAGAAAGCTTGAAGTTGTCCAAGATCTTCAGAACTTATCAACTTACTCACCTGCAGTGAAACTTTTAAAGCAAAAAGGTACCTGAATTTGTTAGAAACCTATTGTTAATAATAAAAGTACTAGATCTGATCAGCTTTCCTGCACATTTCAAAGACTTAATGCAAAGTTGATCCAAGCTGGAGAAACATATGCCGAGTTTGAGATGAGAAATAGGTACAAAACCGAAGCATTAAACTTTCTAATTACTTCAGATTAGTACAGATGTATTTAGAAAAATGAATTTTGTCCCTTGTGTGACCTTTTCTTACTATGTGTTATACAAAACTTTAAATATCTAATAACCTTAAAAATATATTGCTGATGTTTTCTGCCCTAAATGACAATTGTTTTCTCTAGAACATTGTAGTCCTCCCTGGATCTTTTTTTCATAATTCTGATATATCAATATTGCCTATGATTGTGAAATAATTTAAATAAAGAAAATATAGCTATTTTGGTATGAGATCCTGAAACACAGATTATGGTAGACAAATCACGAAAATCAACCTTCTTGCTTTTCAAAGGAGGAAACAAAAATGCCATACTTGCTAGTTGCTGACATGGTTTCCCTTCTAATCAGTTGAAATCAGAATTTGAACATTTAATTTTCTGTTCATTCCATCCCCACCATAAATGCATTATTTTGTTCTCTAACCCAAATGATTTATGACTGAGAATAGCCTCTAGTAAGTGAGATTTCCTTACTACAATCATATTGAAAACTCTCCCCAAACTCTTTACTAAGTAGAATTCCAAGAAAGAGTAGAGTTTATAACCTGGAAAGACAGTTTTTTCCTTCAAATAGTTATAGCTGTTTAATTTGTGAATTTTAAGTAGTTTTAAGGCTTATTTTTTAATCATCTTTAAGCTTTATTATTCTTTTTTATTGAGTTTTATCGAGCTCTACATTTTTCTCTGCTCCCCTCCCTGCCTCTCCCATCCCCCCTTTGACCCTCCCCCAAAGTCCCCATGCTCCCAATTTACTCAGGAGATCTTGGAAAGACAGTTCTTCATAAGACATTAACGACAGGATCCAGAGAGCTTACAGTATATGTGAAAGCAGCAAAGGAAAGCTTTCAGCTGTCATTTATGTCACATTTAAGATACTTAGTGAAAATATTATGGTGGCAATAAACTATAAGTAACATCTCAATGAATACCCAAAAGCATAAACACTGTAGTCTAAATATCTGAGACTAATATTGTAAAACTAAAACTAACAAGTAAATCTTTATTATTATTCCTATAAAATGTCTCCTCTTGTGAACTCTCTAGAGTCCAGCATTTGGGAAATTTAGTGGTCAGTCCTTTTTGTTTTTAAGTATTAAATAGACAAATATTTCTTCTGCAGTAAGCTTTCTTGTTGGACTATCTTTGGACCATCAGCCCACAAATAACAACCCAGAGACTTAGCTTAGGCTTTTTCCCAACTAGCTCTTAAAAGTTAATTAACCCAGTTCTTTGAATATATCTTCTTTCACGTGGCTTAGTTTCCTCTTATAAATACGGCACATCTGATGAACTCTAAGTTCCCTGGAGAAAAACCACATTCCTAGATTCCTCCTCCTTTTCCTTTCTTTCCCTCAAAATCCAATCTATCCTCTCCTGCCTAGCTATTGATCATTCACTTCTTTATTAAACCAACCAGAAGGCACCTTAGGTAGAAACACATCTTCACAGTGTTCACAAATATTCCCCCATTCTTCTCTTATTTATTCTCTCTTTCCATATCTTATCATCCTGTTTTCTGGCTTCTATGAAGAAATTGTCTATAGCTTGAAATAATTGAACAGGAAGTTAAAAGAACATGGTTCTTCCCTGCACTATGTTCATTTCCGTGGAAACTAAGCACAGTTGCCCAGAAGACCACAGCAGGTAATAGAGGACACTTGTGACTATTGTTGAGAGGCTAATCTTTGTCACTGATAGGGTTTCAAGTCACCATATAAAAGCTATATCTGAGTATGTTTATCCAGATATTCACAGAAATGGTTTGTCTGAGGAAGGAAGACCCTGCCAGAATGTATGAAGAACATTTGCACATGGGTTTGAATTCCAGACTAAATAGAAAAAAACAATGAGTAGAGCACCAGCATCCGTCACCACGGCAGCAGCTGACTCACATTCCAGTCATCGTGTCTCTCCTGACACATATATCTTCTTAACTCCCTGACCAGAGTGGGTTCCTTCCCTGGCTGAGCTGTTTTGGTCTGGAAAATGAAAACAGTAATGAATGAAACAAATTTTATTATGATGTTAAAAGGGCTTTGTTGCAAAGGGAGTCAGGCCGCTTGTTTGTCCCAGCCGCCCGGCTATCTTATCCCCGAAATAACCACACAGAAACTATATTAATTGAATCACTGGTTGACCCATTAGCTCTAGCCTCTTATTGTCTAACTCTCACATCTTGATTTAACCCATTTCTATTAATCTGTATATCACCATGTGGCAGTGGCTTACCGGTAAAGATTCAGCATGTCTGACTCTAGCGAAGGCTCCATAACATCTCTCTCTGACTCTGCTGCCTTTCTCCCAGAATGCCATTTAGTTTCCCCCACCTAAGTTCTTCCTTATCAACAAGCCCAAAGCAGATTATTAACCAATGAAAACAACACAAAGACAGAAGGACCTCCTACACCAAGACTTCTATATTTTTATGTGTGTTTTGTCTGTATGTAAGTTATCTGCATACAACATGCATGTGTGATGCCCATGTAAATCAGAAAAAAAGCCAGAGCCCCTGTAACTGGAGTCACAGGCAGTTGTGAGCTCCTGGATCTGTGTGCTGAGAATCAAACTGAGGTCCTTTGCAAGAGCAGCATGCACTTTTAACTGCTGACCCATGGCTCCAGCCTTTAATCTAACAGTTTTTAATGATTCAAATGTACTGGACTTAAAAGGAAATTTCACCTATTAGAAGTAAAGCACCTATATAAACTCTAAAGCAAACTGATAATTAGGCTGTGAGCTGTGGACATCAACATGGTGTCTAGAAGTAAATATACCATCAAATGCATGAATCAAGAGTGTGTCAATTAAGATCTCAGCAGTTGCCTGATTTTGCTTTGTTTGTTATCAAAAGTCTTTAAAGGTTCACCTTTGAAAGTGAGTAGCCCACACATCCCACAGAAAACTGTTACTATTCATCTACCTCCCCAGCACCCTGTGTGCCAATCTCAGAAATGGGAAGAAGGCTTTGGTGATTATAAACAGCACAGTACATTGCTGCTGTAGTAATTCACAATCGCCGAAAGACCACAGAACAAAGTGAAAATAAAGAGTTGAAGAACATAGGATGGCATAGAAATTAGTCAGCACATGAAAATAAAACAGTATCTTTTGGTATTGAAGAAATACAACTCTGTATTTTGAAAATAAATTTTAGTTCTCCTAGACTGTAGAAAAATTAATCCATATTTGGAGACTGTGTTTCATACTACAAATAGCATCTCAGTAAAAACACAAAAGCAAAATTCTGGCAGTCTACATTTCTGAAAGTAGCATTCTAAAACAGAAATGAATTTCAATGTTTAATCATAAATCACATCTAACAATAAGGAAAACAAACTCAGTCACCTGAGTTTCATATCAAAACATTACTTTATGAGTCTTGATCTTGAGTAAAACTTCAAAATTATAATCATACTCAGAAATGAATTACAATGAGAGCAATGTGTCAAAATTTGGGGATACAGTCAAAACATTTTATAGCAAAAACCAAAACCTTAAACCAATTTTACCATTAAATATGCAAAGAACAACTAAATTAATCTGATGTTAAGTTTAATAAAATAAGACCAGTAAACAATAGACTGAAATTCCAAAATTTCTTCTATCTTCATGTAAAAGTTTCTAAAAGTGCACCTGGAAATATGTTACAAATGACAATTTCCCCGGAATTATTTTATTCTTAAACAGTGTCCTTGTCTCTCAAATGAGAAGTGAGCAAATGTTCTGGCTTGTTTGGGACAATAATCTATCTCAATCCAGAATCATGTCTAGCACTACAACTTCTTGCCACATGAGACATGCACACAATCTCTAACAGAAATACCTACTAGAATAATATTGCTAAACATAAAGAAGACATTGTCTGATGGTGGGATCACTGTTTTTTTGACTAAAATAATTACTTTTCCCAACCAAACATTTGTTACTACCCAGTGCAATCAAAATTAAGTCCTAAAATGTATCCCTGTATTATTAGCTCTTATTAAAAATATTTACTTCTCATTAGTTAAAGAGCCAGGTTTGTGGACAGTTCATTTTTATGTAATTTAGGGGAAAGTCAAAGACATTGTATAAAGTTTCAAAACTTTTTCTAGAATTTAAACTTCTCTTGGCACTCGTATTAAATGATATTTATTCATAATCTGTTCCTAACTTCAGCTATGATGACTTCTAAAAGAAATGAAGAAAATAGAGAAGGGAGGGGGGAGAAAGAGTGTTGTGGGATATTTGTACACTATGTGAAGTTGTATTACCTCAATTTGTCTAGTAAAAATCTAAATGGCCAAAAGCTAGGAAGGAGATATTGGCAGGACTTGGGGGAAGAAAAAGTAAGATGAGGAAGAATCTTATGTGTGCAGGAGATGCCAGGAGACACGGAAAGGAAGCAGGAAGTTCATGGTGGAATACAGCTAATACCACGTGATAGAACATAGATGGGTTAACTTAAATTATAAGAGCAAGTTAGTAACAAGTCTAAGCTAAAGGCCAAACTTCCATAACTATCATGAGGCCTCCACATTATTATTTAGGAGCTGACTGGTGAGACAGAAAAAGACTCATTGTATATGGTGGCCAATGGAGGATACTTGAATATTCACATAAGACCAGAGAAAACAGTTTCTCAGGTAGGCCCAACATGCAGAGGTGCAGCTCTTTTAAGAGACCCTGCTGTTCAACCAAGGACTTGAGCAGCCAGCACTGGGTATAAACGCCTGCTTCAAACAGACACAACGAATACCCAGACTTTGGGCAGGTAAAATGCAACTCTAATGCTGGTAACCCTGGCAGGAAATTAGGCTCTCAGAGAACTGAGGGCTACTGAAGGAGCCATTAGTGCCCAAGCAGAGCTGCACAGTGGTAGCCTAGAGGTTTCAAAAAGGAGGCTGCAGACATGCACAAAATGAATGAATGAA
>LOEQ01000228.1:220821-252986 GCA_001685075.1 Bramus lutescens | reverse complement strand
CCACATGGTGGCTCACAATCATCTGTAATGAGGTCTGGTGCCCTCTTCTGGCTGCAGGCATACACACAAACAGAATATTGTATACATAATAAATAAATAAATATTTAAAAAAGAATACTTTGAATATTTTACATTGATACATCTATCAGATATCTGTTATGTAAATATTTCCTCCTAGTCTATAATTTCTTTATTCATTCTTTTAACAAACATATTTTTGAATTTTAATTATTTATGCAGAATACTTGAGAATTAATAATAGCATCAAGAAAATTAGATATTGATTGCATGTAATAAAAAATGGACACAGAATCATTTTTTAGTTTTGCTTGGGTAACAGCCCAAAGACAAATGTGTCATAGATAATAGTTCAGAAAATTAAATTAGAAACACAAAGGTCAATTGTACAAATATTTCAGAACTAACAAGAAATGCAAACAGTTCAACAACAACAAAAATCACTTCATTATGAAGTATATGTTGACTGCAACAAAATTCCAAGTAGCACTCATAGTATATATCCCAAAAGATCATATATATACACCGGTCATACGCACACAGAGAGATGACATGGTTATGTGTGTACATACAAAGCCACTTGTCTTAACAATGGGAACATAATCTAAAACATGCCTCATTGGGTGATGTCATTTTCTAAACTTCAGATTGCAGGAGCAGAGACTCAGATGGATGTCCACTGGGGGTGCAATCTTATCAGCTTTCCATTGCATTTATTTATGTTGTTAAAAAGGAATACTGTAGAGTACATGATTGTATCAATAATAATTCTGTTTCACAAGGAATTAAAGATTGCTCTGTCTTGGGAGTGCTTCTAGTCCTCCAGGACAGAGGCCATATCAAAGCCATATTACAGAGCATGTCTAACGTGGAGCTGAGTGTCAGGGAAGGAAATGTTGAGAGATTCTCTGGAAGAGGCCTCCACTGTGTAAAAGCATGTTGCAAAATTCTGGCAGCATTTGTCCTCAGTATGTTCCGTACACCAGAAGGGAGCAACACCTAACTAAGTGAAATGTAGAATTACCACTGAGAAAGTTACAGATCTCAGGAGGGAAGGAAGGCAAGGCAGCATGAGCAGACCAGAGGATAGTCATGACTTGTTGCCTCTGTAGTCTGTATGGCAGGCATGAAATGAGGGGCAGCATGGTCCATTTGCTCTGGCTAGGAGAAGGGGAAACCTTGTCAAGCTCCTGGCCTATACAATAGCTCCTTTCCAGTGACATAGTAGTAAAATGAGGATGCTTATTTAAAGGGTCTCCATCTCAAAGTTAACAATCTCCTGTGCTCCTCCTCGAACCAGGTAATAGACTTCCACATACAAACGATGAAAAGTACAAAGGAAAAATGCATGCGGGGGGACTATACTTTTTATAACCCAGAATATTGCTCTGAGCAAGGAATGTTAGTAAGAAATTGGATATGACAGAAACAGACTTCTGTAGCAAATAGACTTAGGAGAAGATAGGTAATTGTCTTTCATGGAAGTTCCTGGTGCAGAACCAGAGTCTCAGTCAGGTAGACTGAGGAATACTAGCTACGTTATTCAAGAGCAAGATTGTGTTTCAAGATTAGTAATTTTCTTCTCTCAGTGCTTAAACAGAAGATACGAAATGGTCTACTTTGCAGAGGTGAGTTTGACAGCACTGGCTGTAGCGTCATGTGAATGTGGGTCTAAAACCGAAGCAGCCATCCTACAGATTTGCCAACAGCAGCCCAGCACATCAACAACAGGGTACAGATCTGCCTAATCATATTCCTCTCTTCATTTCATCATGAACACATACCTAAATTTAGTAAGTTAAGAACTGGGGCTTCCAACATTGTCAAATGTGATGCCAATTAAACCGATATCTCATCTTTGAAAGAATGTATTTTCCAAATCCTTGACAGTCAGAAACTATTTAGATTATTTATGATGTTTCCAATGAGTTAGTAATGTTTTTATTGCATTACATTTTGCATAATACAATTTGTCACTATTTCTTTATTAAGCTTGTTTTATATTCATCGTGGCCCCACAACACTATGTTTTCCTCTTTGTCAGCCCAGAACTTCATTATGAAGGATGAGGTTTTATTGTTTCCTGGCGATGCAAATGTCTACAGTGAGTAAGTCTCATTATTCAGGAACAGGAATTTAGTTTTCCTCCATTAACCAGGCAGGCTAATGACTCAACAACTTTATAGCTTGCCACAAAATTTGATGGCTCAATGCGAGTTAGAACAAATGAGGATGCTGTGGATGTAAAGATTAGAAAGATTCCGTTTTATTTTTTCCTTTTGGTTCATTTTCTAACTTTCCTAATTTGAAGTCCATTATTTTTTTATCATCCTAACAAGGAGGGAGCTGCCCTCCCATCATCTCTCACAGAGGGAAATAGAGCTTTATTTCTCTGTTTTCAGTAGCTCAGCGCCTATATTTGTCTCCTTAGATTCAACTCAGCTGGTGGGTATAATCACATAGTGGGCAGTCATACCTTTAAAACAAAACCTCTTCCACGATGTGACTCCTAGGTAAAAGATGAATGCATTCACTGTAGGAGAGGATAAAAGCAAATGTCCCTATCCTGGACCAAGTTATAGTTGTAAATCAAGGAAATATAACAAAAGATACAAACAGAAAATGATTGGCCTATTCTTCTCTCTATTCCTAAATGCATAGGATGAGGCACCATTTCATGGTTGAACAGAACCTACAGATACTCAGGCTTTTCTCTATAAGAAATGGGTTTATGGTTCCAGACTAAAGAGAGGGTTTGAGCATGGGGACATCAGGAACCTCATACTTTATCTCAGCTTGGGTCTTTATAATAGAATGGATTCGTTGTTCTAGAGCCTCACTGATAGGCACCAGAAGTGTTAGAAGAATCTTTTCTTTTTTAATTAAAGGAACATAGAATTACTCTACATGTCAGAATATGGGACTATCCCTATGGGACACTGATCTCAGTGGACTACTCAAAAGGAACATTAGAAGAGAACTGACCCAGCAACGAAACACTATCCTGAAACTCTAAGACAGGAAGAGAGTTTATAATACAACTGAATGAAGAAAACCATTTGCTTTGAGTTGTCTCATCAGACGTTTGTCACAACAGTGAGAAAGGCATCCACTAGAAGCACAGATGCACTCATTTACGTCATCTCTCATAACTCTACAGCATTTCCTCATTTCCTCTGTAAGTAGCTCACGCTTGTAATGCTGATATGAACAGTAGCTCTTATTTACAATTCCCAAATGTGTATTACTAGTATATAGCACTAATACTTATACAAAAATGTTACTCTTGTATCTTGATAGTTCACCATACATACTAACACAAGCATGATTGCTATTTTCTTTTTGAAGACAGTGGGAAAACATTTGTAGATGCTATTGCTCACAAATTAAAGTCAATTTTAACCCATTGTTTGAAATAGTCATGCCCTTTATCTTCTAGAATTGTTATACATACCAAGAGACCCACTAAAATGCTGTAGTTAGAGAAGACATCCTCACCCTAGTTCCTTAAGGTGGTGTAAAGCAACATTCCTGATGTGTAAAATTCATTAAATATTTTCTTTGTCAGTGAGAAACATTAAGATATAAGTTTTTGTTTATTTGCTTTCAAATATGTTTTATATTTTAAAATTATAAATTTTATAATTATAAATAACTGAGTGGGTGGTACAGAGATTTTGTAGAGACCTTCCCCTTCACTCAAACTCAGTTTACCCAATCACTAACATTTAACATTTGTATGTCATGCTTCTTATTATTAATAAATTAATATTTCACATTATTCTTGAGTTGTAAATTTTCCGGGAGAAACTTCCCGACTCAAGCACGCCATTCAGGACACTGCCTTGCATTTGGTTGTCATGTTTCCTTAGGGTCATCGTGACTCTGAAGGTTTCAGACCCTCCTTAATTTTCATGATCTTGACATTTGGAAGAGCATTAGTCAAGAACAACATGGAACAACTCTGTTAGAATTTTGTGTTCTCGATGATTATGCATTGGAGCAAGAAGACCATTTTCAACAAGTGACAACCCCATCATATGGTTTATGGCTAGAGGATGAACAAAGAATTGAGGGCCTTTGGTTGGGAAGGTCTTGAATATAATGATGAATTGGTAAGATATTGACATCTTGATATTATTCAGTCCTTCAGTTCATGACAAGGCACCTGTCTTAACACTATCATGAGAACTTCTTCTTCCTGTCCATGTTTGTGCACAGGTACTGTTCTGACATTTTCTGACAAGGGCTGTGCATTGCAGTTTTCTCTCCTGTAAGATTCCTTCTCCTTCCAGCCCTATAGTCTGAAGTCTGTACTGTCTTCACTCACTAGGAAATGCCTATGTCATTTACATATAATTCTTTCCCATTGATTAACCAATTTAATTGTGTCTGTATCAGTGTGAAAAATTCTGTGTTTATTTTATGCTTACTCTAATAATACTTTATTACTCAGACTGCTGTTATGCCTCCCTTGACACATTCCTGTGTGTGTGCATGTGTGTGTGCATGTGTGCATTCATCTCTAGCATTATTTTAGGATTAAGGTCTTTTATGTTTAATATTGAGGAAGCTACTCCAGTTCTCTGTGGCTATAGTTTACATAATATTTTTCTCATGTTTTACTTAGACTTTTTATATATTTAAATATCAAATATGATTCTAATACAGAATGTATAGGTATATTTTGCTTTTCATCAAATCTATCTTCTGCTCACATTACTGCTATCATCTATGCACTTACATCTCTTGCTTACTTTTTATTCTACTTGTCACTGTCTATCTTTCTTCTCTGATCATCTTTACTATAGATCCTGCTGTAAATGAACACTGTCCAATGAAGCCTTTTAGCCCTTTAATGCTCATTTGCTATATTGTAAGTTATATCTATGTCTGTTGTGTTAGGCTTATTACATATATCTAATCAGAATCTCCTTCAGATTCATACTAATTTTATTTCAGTGAGATATAGTGTTTATGTACATCCCTACTTATTCCCAATTTTAATGAATATACATATGTGTGTATGTATATGTTTGTGAATATATAGAGACGTATATTAATATTAAGTCATCTCATAAGCCTGATCATATGTTGTTATGGCTATTACTTTCTATAACTTAATGTCTATAAAAGTTGGTTATAATATATATATATATACACACACACATTCAAATCAAACTCATTTGTCCCCATTGTTTCTTCTTTCATTTCAGGTCTTTGTTTGGAAGCCAGATTCAGGCAGAGACTTGGTTTGTAGACCAGGCAGACTTGAACTCACAGGAATCTTCCTGTCTCAGCCTTCCCCGTGCTGGAACTATGGGCCTGGGACCCCGGGCCCGGTTCATTGCTGTCTCATTGATGGTGGCCATAACAATGCTGCAGGATTCTGTGTGCCTCATCTCGCACTTCAGTTTCTTCACTTATCAGTAAGAAATCATTAGTGATGCTGTCAGAACTATCGTATCACAGTCACAGACTCCAATGAAGTCGTCTTAACTAAACAGTTGCCTCAGCCTTATGTTCATCCTTAGTCCTTCCTCTACATGACAGTTGCCTCACCTTAAGCCTGACATCAGTTATTTTTCCCTATTTTCAGGTATTTTTGAAGAATACACATCTGATGCAATCATTCTCTATTGAAAATGCCAATAAAGTGCATGACACACAGCGCCTCATGTGATACTTATCTGCCCTAAGTGCCCATGGACACTGCAATTGACCCATCCCAGCCTTCTCCAGAGGCTCCTTCTTACTTTGTTCCCAGAATACACTGCTAGAAACCAGCCACCACACATTACAGTGCTCCTATCCGAGTTCTCTGCTAGTCTAAGAGGAGACTTGAATGTGTCTTCTCTTCTTAGGAAATAGTTTATGATTTTTTTGTAGGAATTTACTGTTGTTCTGTATGTTCCCAGTCATCTTAACCATAGGCAAGTATATTCATTACCTCGGATTGTAAATGTTTATTTGGTCATTTTTTCCCCTTGCCATCAAGCCTTGTGGTTTAAATTCTCTAGTCTGTCTACAAAATGAGTCTGCGAGTAGCATATGTAATGTTTATCTTATTAAACTTTGAATGTCATGAAACTGTATAGAATAAATATTTGTTGAAACGGACAATCAACGAATTAATTTAAAACTAATGGTGACAAATGCCATTGTCCCAGTGCTGCCCTGCAGGTGGCATGCCAAGGATGGCAGTGCTCTCAGAGCTGCATTGTGTCTTCCTGTATATTCATCAAGATGCCTGCTGAATTCTGTTATGTTATCTCTACATTCTATCTCTGTCATAATTTCCACTTTACCTAAACTTGCAGAGTCTCATTCTTCAGCCTGAAATAGAGTGACATGTTACACAAGCAGCACACATGGACAAGGCTGTGGCTTCCGTTGTGACACCCCCAAAGGGAAGAAGGGGGAGTGTAGGAAGGGACAGCAGAGTGAAGGGGAAGAAGAACCTCTTCATTTTTTGCAATCCTCTGTAACCACTTTCTAATTGGACTATGTTAATAGGCTCTAAGTTGAATGAGATTGGTCGTGCCTGCCTTTTGTAACAAAAGAAATGGAGTTCTCAACAGGAACACACAATGCAGAATTTCAGAGAAGCAAGGAAAAAGCCATGGACTGCAGTGCAGAAAGTTCTACATATTAACATAAGAGAAATGAGGTTTCTGGCCTTAGGCATCAAATTCAATCATTTCATCTCTCCAAGTAGCTCTTTCTCTATTTTAATATCCCCACAGGCACACACTCACAAGGATAGAAATGATGAGAGTGATTTTGAATTTTAAAACCAAATCAAAGTCTAAGTGGAGTACAGAATACAATATTTAGCACACCAGGCTTGGCATCCTAGCTGTTAAGTCTCAGAGAATGAAAGGGTCTATTTAAAAATCATGATAGAATCATGTTTGCTTATTGAGGTTCCCAAGTTAATTTTGCCTTTGTATTTTAGACACCAAACTCAAATGGTGAAAATTAACTATTATACATTGAAACAGAATTACAATCACAAATAGTACATTTATCAATGCTGGGGATAGGCAGTCTGTACAAAGCAACTGAATAAATATTACATTCATATAGTAAGTTTGGTTTCATCCTAAAAATTGAAACATGAACAGAAAATGTGAATTAAGACAAAAAATATAAATTATCCAACAATACAAACAAAATGAGATGTTTAGGTAAACCTTTATACAATGCTGAAATTGAATAAAGACATTAGTCTTCATACTCTGTACAATCACAATGTAAAATGAAACCAAGATTAAGATGGCAATTTAAGATCAGGTCGGTCTGGGCGAGACCCCGGGAAGAAGAGCTTCACTGTCACCAGCAAATTATTCTAATTAAAGGTGCCATTAATAAGTCTCTCCTAAAAGATACTTGGAATTTTCACATTATTCATTCATGAATTTCAAGATCATTATTCTGGCATTTAAACACTCAGTTCTTGTGGCTAAACGCTCACATTATGCTGTCTTTTATGACTTTATCTTCCTGGACAAAGAGTGTTAGACCAAAGTCTAGATAAGTAAAAAGGGAAGGCTGAAGATGAACGGCTAAAGAAAAGAGATGCACAATGGAATTTAAGTGAGCTCTTAAGAAGACTGAATTCCATAAGTAATAGGCAGAAAAATGGATGAAACCGGGAATCATGTACAGTAAGTTAGACACTAAAATACAATCATCTCATGTGCCAAGCTGAGATATTCTTTTCCAAAGGCATAAAAGTTGAAAAATATTGTTTGGGAATATGTGAGGGAACAACAGAATATGGCGACAAGAGAGGACAATGGGAGAGGTAAATATGAAGGAAGACAATATCATACCTATAAAAAAAGAAGCCAATGACACTGGAAGGAAGAAAATAATTATTTACAATTAAATAATAAAGTCCAAGAGAAAAATAAGATACCATAGCCAATTTTTTTTCTCATTAGATCCTGTAGACAGGACACAAAACTATATTTTAAGGTTAAGATAACAGCATTTGTGTAGTTATTTAAACACACACACAAAGTGGGGAAGGACAAGGAAAGAGAGAGGGAGACAGAGACACAAAGAAAGAGAGAGAGCAGTTGCAATCCCTTCTCTGTCCCTTACCTCCCCACTGTGTTTTGCTGTCAGAATCTCTAACAAAGTCTTTCATGTCTGTAACTTGTGTGGGGCATCAGGTGAGTAAGGTACGGACAAAGGAGAAAGAAATAAAAGGCTGTTCATTCTCGTGGCCATCGGTATAGCCCAGCCACAGTATCCTCTCAAAGCTGTAAGCTGGAAGTGCTTATCTAGCTCAGCAGTAAAGACAAACACTCCTGAGACGCCCACCTTAAGAGTCCAGAGAGATCTGTGAGAACCCCATACATCCATGTCAAGAGGAGAACAGACAGATAAAGAATGAGGTGTGTGTACAAAGTGAGACAAGCCTTCTGCAGAAGTTGGCTGCTGTTTCACCATTTAACTAAAGGACAAGTTTTAGCTGTGCACGACCTCTGTGTTAGGTTTTGAATTATGTGAGTGGGATATGGGAAATGGTAAGAACTCCAGTCTATACTATGGGTATATATCGAAGAGAACCCCAGCATCTAATAGCACTCTCTCTGTCAAGAGAGCCTAGGGTAAATGACAAATACAAAGAAATTGAGTTACATAAGTAAGAATATACCCGGCCATTCGTGGTTAAACCTACCCTACTTGGTAATAGAATCCAAATTTACATGTGAGCAGAAATCCCAGTAACAGACGGAAAAGAGAGATCATGCCATCAGAACACAAATCCAGAGCATCACACCTCCATTGTTTACATGCTGAGGAAGGGTTACCTTGGCAATGCAAACGAAAATACCACCAGCTAAGGATTGTGTGGCGTGCTGTGCTAGTATGGGACAAACTGGCAAAAAAGAAAAATGCTGTCTGCTGCTCAGGAAACACCTTTTTGTGTTAGTGCCAGAATGTTTGGTGATAAGAGGCCTAAATAAAATATTCTGGACAAAATATATTGTCCATCTTTTCAAGGCATGTCTGAGAGAGGAAACATTAATGTAGCCAGGAACTTGTAGCCAGGTTGATGCAAGCCACTCATACAGGTGCTCACATGTGCCTGTCAGTATGTCAGTATTCAATAGCTCATTACCCAGCGTTCATCTTGCTTTATGCCAGGCACTGAGCTTGGCACAAGCCAGTGGAAAACCAAGTAGATATTTTGACCTCCTGGAATATTAATTAATAAAGTGGCAGATGCAACATAAATAATTGTATGAAAAAATCTATAATTGCTTGTGACAAGTAATACACCATGGAAGTAGAGTAGGGTCCTGTGCTGTCCAGGGTACATAGAAGCATTCTAAGGAAGTGACATACAGTTTGTCTAGGGACTAGCACACATTTCATTTTGGGGGGAATTACTCCCCATTTTTGTTCTCTAACAGAAACACTACTGATTTGTTACTTCATTGTGCTGAAATTTCATTAATAACATAGGGCATATATGCCCCCACACCGTCTGAAAACCTCTGCTTCTTTGACTAGCTTGTTTCTTCTTTATGAATTAAATTGTTCTATTTTGCCCACTTTCTCTATTTTATACTTTGATGTGTCTATGTTATCTAAGATGTGTTTATTCTTTGTATATTTTAAATAACTAGAAGACGTTTTCGTTCATTTTGTTTTCAAGCTTTTCATGGTAGGTTTTGACCAACAGAAAGTTTGGAACTGTGTACGTTCAGGCAGGTCAAAAACAAGCTGGCCATACAGCAGCATTTTATTTCTAATCTTCTTGGATTTTGTACTCAAACATCTCAACTTTACCCGAGGCTTTAAAATTTGTTCAGGTTTATAGTTTGAGTATTTACACTTATTGGCTTTTATTTTAAATTTAGTGTATTATTATCACATACACACAGACATGATAGGATACACCTATGAGTCATGTATCATAGGACATGTTTGGAGGTGAGAAGATAACTTTTTGAAGTCGGATCTGTCTTTCCTCCTTTATGCGCTCCAGGGATTGAATTCAAGTCACAAACTGTTGCCTGTTAAACCATCTCAACCTTCCTTATTCTTTTTTTCTTTTTAGATTTCATCTTTTAGATGATATAAGACAATTAAGTTTACATTCTTCTTTATGTGTAATTAATTTTCTCATCAACATTTATGAAATCATTCATTGTTCTTGCAGAAAAAAATATGTCATTCCTTCATCAGTTTTCCAATGCACTGCCCTCTGTAGTTATTCTTCTATTAATTTGTATTTTAATTCTATAGCTCTCCAGTGTTTTTTTAAATGTAGTTGTGTTTTCTTTTACTCTTTTTACTCTTTAATCTTCTGGGGAACCCACCACCCAGCTTCCAAATAAATCAATCATGGAGTCTTATTCTTTCATATGAATGCTCAACCTTAGCTTGGCTTGTTTCTAGTCAGTTTTTCTTAACATTAAATTAACCCATCTACCTTTTGACTCCTGACTTTTTCCTTTTCTTATTTCTGTATATCTTACTTTCATTCTTAGTACAGATCTGGCTGGCTGGCTGGCTGGGTGACTGGGTGGCTGAGGGGTTTAATGGCTGAGTGCCAGGCCACCCCTGGTATCCTCTCTCCTTACTCTCTTGTTCCTTCTTCTTCCTTCTCCCAGATTCTCCTTCTATTTATCCTCTCTCCCTGTCAGCCCCACCTATCCTTTCTCCTTCCCTGCTATTGGCCATTCAGCTCTTTATTAGGACCATCAGGTGTTTTAGGCAGGCAAAGAATCACAGCTTCACAGAGTTAAACAAATGCCTGAGAAAGGTGAGATTGCTGCCCGAATCACAAACTAAAGTTTGCAGTGGTTCCTGGAGGACCCTGCTACTCAAGAATGAGATTTCTAAAGGAAAGACAGCTCTGTGGACAATAGACACTCATTTGAGGCAAGTTTGACACCAGCATAGCTATAGCAAAGACAAAGGTTTATCAACTCAAATCCTGTCATGCCTCCTCACACACCCTACTGTGCGCACGGGTATAGAACTGGTGCGTTCCAAATTCTAAGCTCAGAAAGTGCTCAAATGAAATTCCCTCTTTTGTTTCTTTTTTTGTCTCGTGTGCTTCACTTTTTAAATACTACATTTTAACAGAACTTTTTCTTATTACATTTTAAAATGCTATATTTTAAGTAGTATTTCCTCTATATATTGATGAAATTTTGTTTATTCATGTTTTCCATTGTTAAGCAAACTTTTTTCTCTCATACTTATTATTTTTAAATTCTCCTTGATATTTCCTTTATTCTTTTACTATATTTGGTAGCATTTTGCCATATTTCTTAAAAGCTAATAACTTTAATTTTCTACCTTCTTACATTTACCCAATTTAATTTTGAACTGGATATTTTTATTCCTGTAGATTTATTTCTCCCACATTTTTCCTCTTTCTTCTTCTTTCATTCCTTCTTTCATTTTTGACATGGTCTCTCTGTGTTTTTCTGACTGCCCTAGAATGCACTCTGTAGCCCTGGGTGGTCTTAAATTCACAGATATCCTCCTAGGAGTATCTGTACTTCTAACTTGTAATGAAAGTTCTACAATGAAACCGTTAACTGAATGAAGAAGGAGACATGGAAGACAAGAAAACCTTCCATGCTCAATCTACATATTTTGTGAAACCCTCATTATAATTCCAATGATATTTTTGTGAAACTAGATATAAACAACCCTAAGATTCATACATTAGTACAAAAGACAACCAAATGGTCAAAGAAATTCTGAGAAGAAAAGGCAATGGTAAAAGAGTCATATAATACCTGAGCAATAGAAATACCATGCTACTGGCAGAAAAACCAGGAAATAAGCCAATAGAATATAAAAGACCCAGCAGTAAACCATCATAGCTATTACCACCTCATTTTTGACAAGGTTTTCAAAATCATCCATTGGCAATAGGTAACCTCTTCAACAAATGGTGCTGGGAAAATTGGACATCCATGTGTGAAAGAGCAAAACTAAATATTATCTTCATCTTGTACAATAGAGATTTCAAATGGTTCAAACATTGTAATAAACTGAAACCTAAAGTTCTGAAACAATAGAAGAAAAAGTAGGAAAAACCCTCCAAGACATGCAACATTTTGGAAAGGACTTTGATGGCTCAGAAGATAATTCCACTTTGAAAAACGGTATCCATAAAATTAGACATATGCTGCATAGCAAGGAAGATAAACCCTTTACCAACCATACACCCAATTTCTCCAAAAATTAAATGGAAATAAATGACCAGTGAATATTTGAAAAGCATTCAATATCCTTAACAATAAGAAAAACACAAACTAAAATTTCATCCTGGTCCTGTAAACATGATCATCAACAAGAAAATAAATGCTGCTAAGGATATGAAGAGAGAGGAAAACTTATGCCCTGGTCTTGGGAATGAAATCTCATTCCATCACTATAGAAATTAACATGTACATTTCTCAGAAAACTGAACCCTATAAATTCCTATCGCATATCCTTATCACTATTGGGCATATAACTAAATGATTCAAACTACCATCCCACAAGGATACTTACACATCAATGCTTATTATCATACTGTTCACAATACATAAGATAGGAGAGAACTAGATAAAGAGAATTTTGCATTTATACAAAATCGCATGAAAGAGAATAAAATAAAAATAATTATAGAAAAAACAAATAGAATGGTGCATTATTAATACCATTATGTCAATCAAAGTATAGCATACTTAGACAAGTACCATGTTTGTCATGTTTCTCTCACACATGGAACCAAGATTAAAATTTGTGTATAATTGTATACAACATGACATTATAAAAGGAATTATGAAAGAGGAAGAGGCAATCTAAATGGAAAGGTCAAGTCATGGACTACATATAACATGCAAGCAGAAAAGTGTGATTATGAGGAGAAAGGCATCTAGGGAGAAGAGCAAAGGAACAGTAAAGAGGTCAAGAGTAGTAAGAACAAGGTGTAATGACATGTATACATGGAAATGAAGATTCCACAGTAGGACTCATAATTTTCATGCTAAATATGCTACTAAGATACTACCCAAACCAAAATCTCAAATACAAGATCCATCCATTTCATTACTATATTTTTGTCATTTGAAAAATGACAACAAATATCCACAAATATCTTGTATATGAAAGTTTATAGAAGACTTATGTGTAAGAGCCACACACCATAAAAAGATTACATATCCATCAGGGAGTAAATGAGTAAACACATTGTTGTACATCCATACAGTGTGTGCATTACCATTCACCAATAAACTGGAGTGGTCTATTGATGTGACTGTAACAGCGGGATCTAATAAGAATGATGATGCTCTGGGAAAGGGGCCAGATGAGAAAGATGAGCTAGAATATTATTCTATTAACATCCAATTCCTGAAAATAAAATGTGTCCCTAATGGCAGAAGTTACACCAGAGATATACTGGCACCTTTGGGGACATGGCAGATGCCATCAAGTGATGACAAGTAATATCCAAACAAGGGCAAGAAAAATTACACTAAAGTTTATTCTTTATATATGTGCTGATTGTTCTCTTTCAATTAGGTATCCATGAAATGTTAGCCTCAAAAGAGGAAAAAATACTAGAATCAATATGGTACATTGAAAAATATTAACTACAAAAGTAAGCTATAAACTATCAGAGAAGCAAAAGGATATGCTATGTATAAAAATTAAACAGCAGCCATAAATCCACATATATTAAGAATGCATACGGATTAAGCAGCCTAGTCAAAAGGCAGAGGTTTTCAGACTTAATAAATAAACTATGCAAAACTAGTCTTCGTAAAGATACACTTTCGACTTGGTGATGCAGATAGGTGGAAACAAATGAAAGAAAATGTAAGGCATGCAAACAGCAACTACTAAAAAGCTTGACTGGTTATATTCATATCACACTATACTACTGTGGAATAAAAGTGTCAGGAGTAACGAAGAGAAACATCTCTTTTAAGACAATCAAAATGCATGGAGCTAAACCAAATCGAATAATGTGGAAGGAAAGATTAAATAATAATAGTTCAAAATCTTATATCCTACTTTCAAAATCAGAAACAACAAGCAGGCAGAAGTTTGAAAAAAAATGAAATCTTGGGTAACTCTCTAATCCAAGCAGATGAAGAAGATCAGATTAGAACACTCATCCAACACCACAAGCTGCCCATCTTCTCAAGGACATGTGAGACAGTCCCCAAGGTACTTGCTGGGTTGTAAAGAAACTCTAGCAAATGGAAGGTATTTCAATCATACAAGGAATTTTCCACACCCATAATGCCAGTAGGTGAAATATCAAAAACAAAAAGGCACCTGGAAAGGTAATATATGGAAATTTATACAGTTCTAAATGGATATGACATAAAAGAAAAATTACACAATACTTTGGTAGGAGTAAAAATGAAATCTCGATATCACAAAATGAATGGGAATTATAGAAATGTTTGTAGCTACGAAGATTAGAAAAAAGAGGTCTATAACACCACAATCCAACCTTTTATCCTAATATTTATTGTCAATTGATACTTAATAAAGTAGCCAAAGCAATCCAATGAAGAAAGAAGTCCAGCTACTTGTGTTGAAACACTGGCTATACACATGAGCAAGACAAACCACCAAGCCTGGCTTTCTATCACATATTGTACAGAAAACCTAACCCAAAAATGATATATAAAACCAAAAAGAAGATAAAAGTAGACAACTTTTAGCTTAATGAAGAGGATTAATTTGCTAAGACTCAGCAAAAGTAGAAAAACAACATAACAATAAAAGGTGGTGCTAAACATGATCAAAATAAAGATATTCCTTACATTGAAGAATATGTCAAGAAAATGTAAAACTCATCTGCTGAATGGAAACAGAATACACAGATAAAATACACAAATAAGCACTTGTATTAGAAAATTTTAAAAGACCCTAAGATAGTATGGAGGTTTAAAAGAAAAAGACCCCCAGTGGGAGTGTCATTATTAGGCGATGTGGCCTTTTTGGAGTAGATGTGGTTTTGCTGGAGGAAGTGTGTCTGTGTGGAGGCTTTGAGGTTTCATATATGTTCAAGATGGAGCCCAGGGTCTCAGTTCACTTCCTGTTGCTTTCTGATCAACATGAAGCAACTACCTCTCTAGAACTATGTCTGCTGGACCTGCCATGTCTCACCGTGATGATAATGGACTAAATCCCTGAACTGTAAACAAGCCACCACAATTCAATGTTTTCTTTATGAGAGTTGCCATGGTCATGGTGTCTCTTCACAGCAATAGAAACCCTAAGACACCTATGTGTAATCAGTAATTAAAACATAAAAGCCATATGTATTATGGATGCAAACAGGCATTTTCCAGAGAATTTACACAAAATTCTGCTAACCAGAACATGGAAAGGTATTCAGAGAGCCTCAATGAGTCATGACTTTCCCTCTACTAAGTCAGATATAATAAAATATTAGTAAATATGAGTGTTAAAAAGAATGTAAATACTTTGGAGCCCTTGTACATTGCTGGAGAAAATGGGAAATTGTACAGCTTCTTTGCAACAGAATATGGCAGTCACTTAGACTAGTGTGTTACTCTTAGAGTAGTAAGTAACTCAGCAAGGCTAGGGAGAAAGAAGGCATGCATCCATGTATAGTCTCATACAAGAATGGTCTTAGTAGTTGTATGCACACTGAAACAAACACAGAAATTTCTCAAATTTCCATTCATCACTAGATGGGTAAATGAATGTTGGCATACCTAAACAGTGGAACACAGTTGGTCAATAAAATCAATAAAGCGGTATAAAGGTAGAATATCATTAAATTATTGTGATTGATAACTCAGTCATAAAAGATCATGTTATACATTCATGTGCACTACCTAAAAGCTAAATTTTAGAGTCATGAAGCTGATAAATATTTGTCACAATGTGGAGGCTGAGCAGACGGAAGATGGTGATTTTACAAAGCTCTATGAATATGCTTCAGATATTCCCTATGCTTTAAATAGGTAAACTATTTTATATGCAAATTATAAATGCAGTTCTTAAAAAAAAACTCTTTTACAGGGCTGGAGAAATGACTGGAAAGGTCTTACTGCTCTTCAAGAGTACCCAAGTTCAGTTTCCAGCCTTCACAACTAAGTAACTCTAGCTCCTGAGGAACTGATGCCCTCTTCTGGCCACTAAATACTGGTTTACACACACAAACACACATTCACACACACATATTCACACACACACACATACACGCATGCATATGTGCACACATACACACACAAACACCAAAACCCCCAAAAAAACATAAAATCCAACTATTTAAAAATAACTAAATCTTTTGGCATTATAGTTTTTGTATTAAGAAGAAAGTTTTCCATTAAAATAGAGCTTGGCTACAGAAAATGTCTTCTTAATCTGGGCTCTGCTTACTTTTGGGCAGTGATATTTTTGTTCTTGAGAATTATTTATTGACACTGATAAAATTTGAGTAATTTTAAAGTCACAATTTTAATAACTTAAAATGTCCAGTTCAATGGCTTCTACTGAATTTATGCTGTGCAGCCACTGACTTGTTCAACAACAGGTCAGTTTCAGTACTACAAAAAGAACTCCGATATTCATGAAGTGGTTCCTAGTCTTCTCCCTTGACCCATGCCACCTGCAAATTCTCATATTTTCTTTTAGTACTTACTTATTCTAAAATCTAAATAAATACAATTGTATGTTTTTTCATTCTTCCATGTTTGACTTCTTTCACATAATACCATAATTTCAACATTTTGATATACACAAACATGTGTATCCTACTTCATTACATCTTGTGGCCAAATGCCATTTCATCACACAGATGTCCACTTATCATCTATTCATCAACTGATAATGTCTGAGTTCTTTCCTTAGTTGGCTCTTATAAATGATACCATAATGAGCACTTAAGGGCAAGCTAATCTCAGTTTCTTTGTATTGTGATTAAAATATACATATTGTAAAAAGAACCACCTTAATCATTTTATGTATATAATTCAATTATTTTAATATGTTCATACTCTGTAAACATTACCAATATTCATTTCCAGAACTATTCTTATATTCCTAAACTGAAACTACAGTCCTGTTGATGAAAAATACTTGTAGAAAAATATCCCAAATGCTCTAGTACAGTGCCAGGCTCTTTCCTTCTGATAGGAACCATGGAACATCTGTCTTCTGTTGACACTGATTTTGTTTAGGTTCAGAGCTGCTGCTGTGCATATATTTGTTTGAATAACATTCCTATGTACATGTGTGTACAATGTATTCTGCATGTCTTCTCATCCATCCATGCATAGTTGAGTGTATTCTGTACTTAACTACTATGGATAATGATATTATGAATATGGATGTAAAATCTCTAAATATCAGCTTTTTACTTTCTTTATAAATACTAAATCAGAATCACTAGCTAATAGAAACATCCCACTCTCAATGCTTAAGGAACTTTCATTCATACTATGTTGCACTATAACTATTATTGTTCCATAACTCACTATTATGGATATCGAAAGGTTCCATTTCATTTGTTTTCTTTGAAGTAGTTTTGATTCAAGTTCTTGGCACATTTTTAAGTGTATTGCTTGATATTTTCACTGCTGAGTTTTTGAAGTTCACTGTATATTTGGGGTATTAATTCTTTACCAGATAGATAATAGTCTTAGCTCTAATTTCAATTATTTTGATAAAATACCATGGCCAAAGCAACATGGAGAGGAAAGGGTTAATTTCATGCCCCAGTTTGTCAGGGAAGTCAGGGCAAGAACTCAAGACAGGAAACTGGAGGAAGGAACTGAAACAGAGAACGTGGAGGAGCGGTACTTACTGGCACATGGCTTGCTCAGCCTGATCTCTTACACATTCCAGGAGTTTCTGTCTCCATTTTATGGGCCTTCCACATCAATCATTAATCATGAAACTACCTCACAGACTTACATACAGGCCAACCTTTTGGAGGCATTTTCTCAACTAAGAGTTCCTTTTCCCAGTATGTCTAGGTTTGTGTCAAGTTGGCAAAACACTAGCCAGCGCAATGATTTACTAATATTCCCCTAAGTAGTTTGTGTTGTCTCTTTTGTGATACTCTCTTTGGCTGCATGCAACTTTAAATTTTTAATTAAATCTTTAATTTGTCTAATTTATCTTTTTTCTCTGTGGCCTTTGTATCATATACAAAGGATTCTTGTAAAATCCATCATAGTAAGGATCCCCCTCCCATGTTTTTTAGTCTTAAGCTTCAGGTTGAGTTTCAAGTCAGACTGAGTCTTTAATTATGTAATGTTACTAAGATTAAAACCATCACTTTCATGCAAATATCTAGTTTTCTTATCATCTGTTGAAAAGACTTTTTCATCCAAGGAGCGATTTTCATACACTTGAAGTAAAGGGACTTGATCATGGATTTTTTTCCACTTATCTAGGCTTTCCTTTCTACTAATCTGTATTGCAGTCTTTATAACTATACCATTTTGAATATAATTGCTTGATAAAATACGTTTTTAAAAATTTGTTGTAGAATTATTCATTTTATTATTTAATATGTATGAGAGATTTTCTGAAAGTGTGTGCACCATATGCAAGCCTGCTGCCTATGAAGGTCAAGAGAGGTCATTATGTCTCTTGGGAGTGGAATTACAGATAGTCATGAGGCACTATGAGGGTATTGGGAATTGATCCAAAGATTCTAGAAGAGCAGTAAGGGCTCTTAACCAAGCTACAGTAAGTTTTGAACCCGGAAAAATGTAAAGTATTTTAGCCCAATTTCTCTCAGTATAGTGAAATATTGAGACAAATAAACTTTAGAGAGAAAAGATCTATTTTGGCTCCTATGTTTGGTAATTGCATTTCATAAAGGATGTTTGGGGCTTGTATTGAGACAGCACAGTCTGGCAGGAATGTCATGCCAAGGTTACATTCTGTGTCAGAAAGCAGAGAAAGAGAGAGAAAGGTATTCAGTCTCACAATCTCCTTCAAGCACAATTCTTAAGGCCTAAGATACCACTAGACCTTATTTCTTAGAAGTTCCAATGTGTCAGATGGTGCCACCTTGAAGACTAAGACATTAACCCGTGGTAATAAATAAAATTTCAGTTTCTAAACTTCCAGGCCATTTCAAGGTTGGTTTATTGCTCAAAGCCATCATGATTTTATATGCTTGTGTGTAGGCAGAGGCTTCTCATTTGTTTTCCAGTCTCTCAGATGTGAATAACCACACAGAAACTATATTAATTACAACACTGTTTGGCCAATAGCTTACGCATATTTCTAGCTAACTTTTCCATCTTAAATTCATCCATTTCTGTTAATCTGTGAATCCCCATGAGACTGTGGCCTACCAGTAAGGTTCTGGCTGGCAGCTGGCATCTTTCTCCTTTGCCAGCTACATGGCATCTAGTTCACTCCGCCTACTTTCTATATCTCTGTTCGCATTTCCTGCCTGGCTTTACTCTACTAAGTCACTGCCAAAACAGCTTCTTTACTAACCAATGGTAATAAAACATATTCATAGCATACATCATGGAATCCCACATCAACTATGAGGGATTTGGTTTTTTGTTTCTAAAAACAAAAGGTGAGCTTCATGTCTTAGTATCTGGCTCTGTCTCTGTTACAATAACTGAAAAGCTCAGTATGAATCATTACTAAAGACTGATTTTGCTTACAGTTGCAAGACAGAATCCAAGAACATGGTGGTGGTGTCTGCTAATGCTCTTTTTTCCTACATCATAACAGGCTAGAAAGCATTACATATCAAGAGAGTTTGTTCTGACAAGCAAGTGCACCTCCATAAACAACCCTCTCTTCCAGTAGCACATTATCAGGGCTCTTATTCATTGGTGTGAGTGTGCTAGCTTGTTCATAAAAGCAGAGCCTTCATGGACCAGTCAGCACTCCTGCGCTGGACACCAAGGTTTCAATACATGGTTTTTGATTGCATATTAAAACCATGGCCAGAAAGACTGTGTCAAGGTGTATAATACTTTGCTAGTATTACTTCTTAACTGTTTTGAGGTTTTCATTTGTGAACATGAGATGTGCTGCCTTTTTTTCCTTTCTCTTTCTCTGCCATGCAATTTTCTGCAGGATTTTGCGCCTTCCATTGTATGAGTCTTTCAACTCTTTGGTTAAGCTGATTCTTAAGGACATGACTCCTTTTGATGCTACAGAATTGCTTGACTAAGCGACTCCTCCAGTTGTTCACCATTCTTGTAGAAAAGCACAAGTAGAGCTTGGACATTGACTTTGCATTTGTTGTCTTTACCACATTCATTTTGGTCAAAGAATTAGATTTCTGGTGGATGTTTAGAATTTTCTACATTTGAAATTATATTATTTTCAAACAAAGTTTTAAATCTTTTCTAATTCAGATGCCTTTCATATTCTCTCTCTCTCTCTCTCCTTTTTTTTCTTCTTTATTGCCTCAATGTTCAGTCTCTATCTCCCTTTGCTTTGCTGAACTGAAGCTATAGGCTGTTCATCCATGTCTTGTTCAGAAGAAGTGTGTTTAGCATTTCAACACTGAGAGTGATATTCATAGCTATTACTACATTTTATTCTCTTCAGTAGTTTTTTCCTATTACTTTCATTTTTAATATTTTTAATCATGAGAATGTGCTTAATTTTAATCAAACAATTTTTCTCTGTACCAACTACGAGGATGCTTCAAACATTTTCCAGCATTCTGTTAGTGTGATATATTCCACAGGTTTTCATTTGCTTCATTCCCAGAATCAATCTCAACTGGTATAGTGTCTGATTCTTTTAAAAGTCCAGTAATATTTGGTTTACAAGTTTTGAGGAGTTTGAATCAATATTCATTCATGAAATATATTTGCTTCTAGGTCTTAAAAATTGAATAACTCTCTTTTTGGCACCATTAGAAAATGCAGTCCACTTATAATCAGGAAAGTATTACCTTCAATATGTTGCCCAACATACATTTAATTGTTCATCGTAGTCCCTATTATTTTTAATTCTATAGGAGTAATGATGTCCTTGCCCTTATATTTGACATTAGTAATTTAAGTGTTTTCTACATTTTAAAGTCAGTTTAAAGATAAGTACTAATCAGGTTTGCTCACTTCTTCAGAAACCATCATTTGCATGGGTGGAGTAGTGCAAGTCTGCCTGTCTTCCTAGCTTTGGAAAGGTAGAGACAGGGGCCCAGAAGTTCAAAAGCATTGCCAGTTGTATAGGGAGCTCAGAACAATCTGAGATGCATGAGATCTTGAAGAAAGAAAGAAGGCATGGGGAGTAAAAGACAGGAAGCAAGGAACTACAAGGAACAGTTTCAGTCTCGTTGATTTTCTCTGTCATTTCTTCACACGGCTTTAGGTTCCCCTCTAAATGTGTTTCATTCTATGAGCTCCCTCAGCAGTGGTAGACACTTAAGGGCAGAAATCCTTCACCCTCTGATTTTCTGAAGAATTTCAGTTTTTGCCTTGGTTTTGAAAGCAGTTTGACTGACATGTTTTCTTCCAAACTCTTAATATTTAGAATTGAAATCTGATAACTCATTAAAGATTGTTCTATGTTACTCTTTCCTTCATTTCTACTTGTAAGATTCATTCTTTATTCATCTTTCACAATTGTGACAACAAAGTCTTCCTACAGGGCTTGGAATTCCTGGTTTTTTGATGGGAATTTTTGAGCTTATAGGAGGCTCATAATCAAATCTTTCATCTAATTTTCTAAGTTTCCAGCAATTATTTCTTCAAATCTCTTCCTTTCTCTTATCCATCCACACTCCAAAAAACATGGTCCGTTCAGTGTTGTCCCACGGGCATCTTGGTCTCTGTCACTTTCATCATCATTCTTCCCACTACTCTTGGATTTATAATTCCCATCCTCCTACTTTGTACATTCACAGACAAATAGAATTAGTACATACATCTATTGCTTGTTCAATGCTACACTTACATCTCCAACAAGCCTGCAGAAATTGTATTTTCCATTTTAGAATATCTTTTTGCCTTTAGTGTCTTGATTTTCATCTATACTTTGTTTGGCTTATATGATGTTTCTGGGATTTACTACACATCTTCCTTTAGTTCTTTGAGCAACTGTATTTGTTCTCACATATTTGTCCAGTAGACCTGCCATCATCAGGTCTTTCCATTATTTTCTTTAAATGAGATGTTCTTTGTATACACTGTGGGTTTTTGTTGCTATTGCTGCTGATGATCTGTGGATTTGCTGCTTTCTATTATTATTTTCTCTTTGGTATTTATACAAGTTATTATGTTTCAATGGTCACCTTAAGATGCAAATTTAGAAATTTCTAGGGTCTTTTCTAAGCTTGTTTGTTTACCTAGGCAATAATAGTCATTTTCTCATTATGCCCATGTTTAAAGTAGCTTTTGAATATCTAGATTAAAGCCTAGATTTCAAACTGGGTGTGGAAAAGAGAAATGAAAGGTGGAATGCTGTTATCCCTGCATGTTCCCTGATACCACCTCAGCACAAGAGGTAGTCCTGCATCCAGGAGGAAAGATGTAACAAATTTTGTTCTCTTTGTACCATGGTGCTCTGAAGTAGCAACCAGTGATCTAAGCCTGGAATTCCTATATTTGGAGAAAAGGGTCCATCCCTACCTTGGGTCCCAAAGACTGCAGATTACCAGACACAAAGCTGTCTACCATGGCAGCGGAGGGGGAAATGGATAATTGTTCCTGTGCTAATTGCTGAAATGAAATGCAACACACCAGCCTTTCCTCCCATGGGGGTTTGCTAGACTTTAATATACTCCAGACTTCCAAAAACTGTCACATTATACAGGCTCTTTCTTGCAACATAACTGTTGTCCAGGCACTGACCTCTTTCTGGGGCTTCCTATTCTACCATTTGACCAGAAGTGCCTTTCCAAACATACTGGCTTTGTTTCAATTTTTCATCTATTAGAGACTTGTCTTTAATTATCTTGAGACTATGCATAGAGGAAGAATTGCTGACTAATGCTGTAACTGCATGTTTAATTTCTTTCAGAGAACTGCCAACATGTATTTCACTGTCTCATTACTTCTGTGAGTGTTTCAAATTGAGAGTTAGAGTATTTTCTTAGTTATAGTATCAACTCTGTGTACTACTGGTTACAGTCTCTTGTTTTCTGTCTGCCTTGCCTGAACCATATTTTAATTATCAAACAACACACAACTGCAAAATGGTTCCTATAATGTCAGAAAATGCTAAGACCCATATGTGTTCCCTTATACCATTCAAGACAATCCTAAGTTTGGTATGCTGACACCTGTTTATGTCCACGTCCAGTTACACAGGCCCATTGAACAAAACATGAGTGACATTAGAATTATAAATACTGTACCGTTAAATAGAGTGAGCTACTGGTTCTGTTGGGTGTTGGCTTTTAATCAATTACAAATTTCAAAAGAACATTTGGCAAATATGTTTATCCATTCACAGTCGATTTTCATCCCTGTTTAAAGCTCTCTATTGTGAATGGTTGATAACTGTCAGCTCTCCTACATTTACAAGTAGTTGAAGAGATTATTTGGACTAGATGCAGCCACACATATAATTCCTTTGCAACACCAAAAGAATTATAACTGGAAAAAAATGAACCTTAATAAATTACAGAGATTTGTCCATGCCTTACTGAGCAAGACATGAGTGCATTTTAATTTGAAACATTTATTTCTTTGCATGGAAATGTGTTGGGCCTACCCTGTGTATTTTCTCCTTTTATTCTGATTTTATGAACATTTCACCACTTACATGGCTAAGCTATAATTACTGTGTTCTCAAAGATTTAATGATGATTTGACATTAAAATAAAGGACATACTAAGTGTTGATGAAAGAAGTCAACACACACAGTCTTCCCTCATGATTTCAAAAAGTTAGACAGTCCAGAGACGATAATATCAAAGACATAGCTTGTAGCATACTGTAAGGAAACCAGCCCAGTTCAGTTGTGACTGAGACAGACTTTATCTAAACACAGAGTAGACAGTGAAGGTACATACGCAGTGAAACTTGGCAATGTAGGAGTTACTGTTTTATCCTCCCATGTGCAAAATCTTTGGGTCACTCTGCTGAAATAGATATGAATGACACATCCGGGTACAACTCTACACCCAGCAAGCAGACTTCTGGAGATGGGTTCTGCAAGTAGGCACTGGCACGCAGCCATTGTGAGAATTTGGGGAATGAGTTACTGAATTCTCTCCCAGCTGACTTTCTAGACTATCTAAACAGAACAGAGCTAGACGAATAGTCTCATATATTTAAATTTTTCATATATACTCATATTCCATCCAGTCTCAAGATAATTGAAAAGAGGTCCCTAACAGAGAAAACCAAAAACAGTAAAACCTGATATGCTTGGAAAGGGGTTTCTGGGAAGATAGAACAGTGAGATATATCTGTATCTATGCATATCTATCATCTATGTAGATGTGGATATAAATATAGATATAGATTTAGATATAGACAAATGTATATAAGTAGAAAGTGTATCTAAGTTGGAAGATATTTCATCTTATGTGTATCTTCACTTCTTTTCAAGGAGATTTGTTTTTGCCCTTTCATTGAAATAGATTGTCTTTCTCACATTATATACCTGTTTATGGTTTCCACCCCCTCTTAATTTCCCAACTCTTCCCCTCAACCCCTCCAGTCTAGATTCACTCCCTTTCTACTCTCATTATAAGCAAAACCAAACAGCATTCTAAGGGATAATATGTATATATTGTATATTAATATGCAAGAAAAATTAACACAACATAATTGAACAAAACAAACAAACATTAAGAAAGAGTCCAAGAGAAAGCACAAGAAACAGACCCACTTACACAATCAGGAATTCCCATAAAAACCCTAAGCTGGAAGCCAAATATACACAAAAAGTACTTTGTCCATGTTGCCTCAGTCTCTGTGAGTTCATGAGCTTTAATCATGTTGATTTAGAGGGACTTTTCCTCATGTCCTCCATCCCCTCTGGTTCTTATGCTAGTCCCACCTCCTCTGTTGTAAGGTTTCCTCAGCCTTGAGGGGAGGGATTTGATGGAGACATCTCATTTAGGATTCAGTGTTTCAAGATCTCTCACCCTCTACAGAATATCTCTCTGTAAGTCTCTGTATTCGTTCCCATCTGCCAAAGAAGAAAGTTTCTCTGATGATGGCTGAGCAAGGCACTGGTCTATGAATGTCATTAGCAGTCATAATTTATTGTTATGGTTTTGCTATTGTTTTTCAGAATGGTAGTATTTGGTTTTACCCTCAGTGGACTAGCTGTTGATTCTTAGATTCTTGGTCACTCATATTGACAGAGATTTTTGTCCTGCCCCGTCCTGCAACTGTTCAGTCCCAAAGAAATACCCAGAGGCTTACATTAATTACAAACTTGAGCCTATTAGCTTAAGCTTCGTTACCTCTCATATTTTTCATTAACCCATAATTCTTGTCTATATTATCCATGTGGCTTGGTACCTTTTATAACTGAGGCATACCCATCTTGCTCCCTCTGTTTCTGGGTGATGACTGTAGATTAAGCCTTCCTTCTTCCCAGAATTCTCCTGTTCTACTCATCCCACCTATACTTTCTGCCTGGCTACTAGCCAATCAGCATTTTATTAAACAAATACAACTGGCAAATCTTTACGGAATACAAGACCATTGTCCTGTAGCACACTCAAGCAGTGTCTTGAAGTAGGCCTTCTGTCAAATCAGATGTTGGTTGGTTACTCCCACAAGCTTTCTGCCACCATTGCACAAGCACATCTTGCAGGCGGGGCACAACTGTAGACCAAAGGGTTTGCCTTAGGGCTGTTGTTCAAGTTTCTTTTTTGGTAGCATGTAGACTATCTTTCTTTTCCAAGATGCTACAATGATCCTCCTAGTCTATCTCTCATCCATCCATCCATCCATCCATCCATCATTTTCTATTCTATTTCTCTTTCCTATGGAGATCTATCTGTCCCTCAAGTACTTTACTGTAGCACACAACGCCTGTCTGTGCTCTATGCTCTAACATACAGTTCATGAGCTTCAGGCAAGGGCTGGAGGTTGAAACACACAGAGACAGACATAGAGAGACAGAGATATGAACCTCCAGTCACTGGTAAGAAGCCTTTATTCAATAGCACCACAGAGGCTTATCTACCCAACAGTCAGGTGGGCCAACAGGTGAAAACCTTCTCCTCTGATCCTCAAGACAAGGCAACCCGTGCTCGTGAAGCAGAGCTGGTAAACAATTTTGACACAGCTTTCAGCAACTCAAATCAGAAGGAAAGTAAAGATCTCTAGCAGGGAAGAGCAGCTCGAGGCCAGGACTCCAAATGGTCCCAACACTTTACTCTATACCCAACCTCTGTGGTTCTACAGATTGTAGCTTGGTTATCAATGTCTTAACAACCAATATCCACCTATAAATGAATCTATACTATGTTTGTCTTTCTAGGTCTGGGTCACTTCACTCAGGGTGATTTTTTTCTAGGTCCATTCTTTTACCTGAAAATTTCTTGATGGCATTCATTTAAACAGCCCAGTAATATTCAGTTGTGAACAATTCATCACATTTTCTTTATCCATTATTCTGTTGGAGGACATCTAGGACTTATTTCTATCTTTTATGAAGAGAGAGACATTGAACACACTTAACCAAATATCTCTGTGGTAGGATGAAGTATCCTTTGGGTACATGCCCAAGAGTGAGATAACTGGATCTTTAGGTATGTCTATTTCCATCTTCCTAAGGAACTATCACACTGATTTCCATGGTGACCATAAAAGTTTTCACACCCACGAATAACTGATGAGTGTTTCCCTTGATCCACATCCTAGCATGAACTGTCACTTGTTTTATTGATCTTAGCCATTCTAATGGGTTTAACATGAAATCTCAAAGTAATTTTGATTTGCCTTTCCCTGATGGCTAAGATTGTTGAACATTTCTTTAAGTATTTGTCAGTCATTTAAATATCCTCTTTTGCAAATTCTGTTTAGAACTCTCCTCTTTTTTTTGAATTGGGTTTCTTGTCTTATTGGTATCTAGTTCTTCTAATGTTTATTTATTTTGAATATTAACCCTCTATAAGTTGTGTAATCGGGAAAAATCTTTTCCCATTCGGGAGGCTGACACTTTTCTCATTGACACTCTTCTTTGCCACGCAATACCTGTTGAGTTCATGAAGCCCCACACATACTGTATTACTTTAATGCCTGTGCTAATGATGCTCTGTTCAGGAAGTCTTTCCTATACTAATGAGCTCAGTTCTATTCCCCACTTTCGCTTCTATCAGGTTCAGTGCACCTGGACTGGAGTGGCCTTCAGGTTCCTGGGGAGGGCCTACTGGGGTTGGCACCAAGGATAAAGTAGTGAGTGAGAAGAGGGAAGGTTGGGGAGGGAGATCTGAGCCATGGAGTGGAGATGGCAAGAGAGGAAGGGGAGTTCACAGCAGATTGGCTGCTGCAGAGTGGAGGAGAAGACTGTGGATTGGCTTTTGGGGAGCTGGGTTCCCAGTGAATGCCCTTTGATATCTGCTAGGATTTCAGCATCTTCTCTGCTATAAACGAAAGCCTCAATGTGCACACCGTGGTGTTTTCACACGGAACTAGCAATTAACAGCCTTCGTGTACCTTCCCAAGTAGTGTAATTGGAGTTTGAGCTGTGTCGACTCCAGTCTTCCTGAATAACTGCCACGTTGATTTCTCTAGAGGCTGCATAAGTTTGCATTGCCACCAACAACTGGTGAGTGGTCTTCTTGCTCCACATCCTCACCAGCATGAGCTGTCTCCTCTTCTTCCTCTGTTACTGTTATTCAGAGGTTTGGGCTTTTCATCGTGCCCAACATTTCCTGAATGTTTTGTGCCAGTCGTTTTCCTGATTCTTTCTCTTTTTAATTTTGAATCTTCTTTGTCTGAGAAATTCCTTTCTTTTGTCTTCAATGCCTGAGAGTCTCTCTTCCTTCTTTTGTATTATGTTGCAGATGCTTGTCTCTGAGGTTTCTGTTCAGTTTTCTAAATTATATTTTTATTTCCAGATTTTCCTTGGTATGGGTTTTCTTTATTAATTCCATTTCCACTTTCAGGTCTTGAAGTCTTTTGATCACTTCCTTCCACTGTTTGTGTTTTCCTAGATTATTTTTAATAGATTCATTCATCTCCTCTTTTAAGGACTGCTGCCATATTCATACAGCTTATTTTAAGGTATTTGTCTTGCACTTCAGGGTCTGTTATGGTAGAGTTGCTAGGCTCTAGGAGAGACATATTGTCCCAGCTATTACTGATTATGTTTATTATTATCTAGGCATCTAGACTTGGGAAGATTGTAATTCTAGGTGCTGCTATCTAGTCTTGTCTTTGTTAGGGAAATGTTTTGTTCTTTGGTTTCTGTTGCCCTCTCTGGTTCTCAGGACACTGTGGTGTCTGTGTGTTGCCATCACATTGGATTTTACACTTTCACTATTAATTTTATTTTTATGTACTGATCTGCCACACACACACACACACACACACCCACTAGCAACAGTGATAAAAATCAATTATACTATTAAAACAAGACAATTTTTGTTATATCTTCTTTCATGTCTCATGCACCTATTACCTATCTTCATCTTTCATTACTTAACATTTCCCCCATATCCATACTATATCGTGCCCACATATACATTTGTTTATATGCATACATACATAAGCATATATACTATTACATAAATATAAACATTGTGTATATATTACTGACCAGATTCTGCTGTGGGATAATGCTCTTATACACTGTAAAGATTTGTCACTCATATTGGTTTAATAAAACATTGATTGTTCAGTAGCCAGGCAGGAAATGTAGGTGGGGTGACCAATGTAGGAGAATTCTGGAAAGGCAGAGATGCAGTTGCAAGTCAGATGCAAAGGAAACAAGATGAGAATGCCTCTCTGTGGAAAGGTCTAAGCCATGTGACTAAACATAGATAAGAATTATGCGCTAATTTAAGCTGTAAGAACTAATCTGTAATAATTCTAAGCACTAAGTAAAACAGTTTATAATTAATATAAGCCTCTGTATGTTTATTTGGGACTGAACAGATGCAGGACTGGATGGGACAGAAACTTCTGCCTATAAGGTTCTGTGTATGACAGAGAAATTATTTTGTTTTTGAGAATATGTAACCTGATTTAATGTTATATATATTCTAAGTGTCCATTTTCCTGAAGATTTTGTGATCTGATTTTTCTCTACAGTTGAACAGTATTCTACTTTATGTGCATACCAGAATTACATTATTCATTCATCTGTTGATAGACAAGGCAATCAACTCATTTGTTGCTATAGTGAATAAAGCAGCAATAAACACATATGTACTAATCTATTTATTATGTATAATATGGTATGGCACTCTCTAATTATATAACCAGAAGTGAAATAATTAGGTCATATGGTAGTTCTAGCTTTTAATTTTAATTTTATTTTTTATGATTTTACTATAATTACATCATTCCTACCTTTCCTTTTCTCCTTCCAAAGCCTCACATAAATATTTCTTTGTTTTCTTTCAAGTTCATGGCTTTTTTCATTAATTGTTTATACATATATGTGTGTGTTATGCTCGCATGTATACTTATAGGCACACATATGTGTATATATATGTATATATGCATATTCATAAATATATAAATATAACCTTCTCAGTCTGTATAATCTTACTTGGTTACTTGTGTGTAGATACTTTTAGGGCTGACCATTTAGTATTGGAAATTTATTCTATTTTAATTTTTGAAGAATCTCTAAACTCATTTCCATAATGACTGTATTAATTTGCATCTCCTTCAACAGTGCGTGAAGGTTTTTTTCTCTCTTCACATCGTCTCCAATATTTGTTGATACACTTCTCGATGGCAGCTTTTATGAGTGAGATCAGGTGGTCTCTCAAAGTAGTTTCAATTTGCATTTCCCTTATGGTTAGGGACATTGAGCACTTAAAAACAGTTATTGGCCATTCATGTTTCTTTTTAAAAATTTTATATCCAACTCGTTCAATCACTTTTTGATTATCAGTTTTAACTCCTTAGTGTTTAATTCTGCCGATTCGTTGTAAGTTCTGCACATTATCCCTTTGTCTGATACATAAACGGCAAAGATTCCCTCCCTTTCTGAGGGCTGTCTGCACTGGTGCTGATTTCTGCTGCTATGTAGAATCTTTGTCTTCATGTAGTTCCATCTGTTGATGCTTGGGGTTCATTCTGTGCTACTGCTCTTCTCTTCAGTCCTTTCCCACACCAGGGTCTTAAGGAACATCCCCTATGTCTTGGTTTGGAACTTTCAGCATTTAGAATTTTAAATTAAAATCTTTAATAAGTTTGGAATTGATTTTTTTTCCTATTAGGTGAATTAATATTGTACAATGGCTATGCTATAAAAGTTAACTTAAAGATTAATGCAATACCTATAAAATTCTAATGTTGTATTTCATGGACTTAGAAAAATGCAATTGAAATCCATGTAGAACCATTTGTAGCCAAAGTAATTCTAAGGAGGGAGAATACTACTGTGCTATTAGAATGCCTGCCATCAAATTATACTGCAGAGCTTGGTTATAAAGACAGCTTGGTGCTGGCATAAGAGTAAAAAGTCCAAGCAACAGAACAGAATAGCTGACCTCGAAAGAAAGCAGCGAAAGTGTGCCCAGCTGGGTTTTGAAAAAGAAAACAATGAAACAATGCCCAGCTGATTTTTGACAAAGGAGGCAAAAATCTGCATGGGCTAAGATATTGCCTATTCACCATACAGTACTGACCAAACTGGCTACCTGCCTGCAGAGTAGTGAAACTCGATTGATAGCTTTTAGGGTGCACAGGTACTGTTAACAACCTCTTCGGAGTCCAGCTGGAAAGACTGAGGCGGAGTCCAGGAAAGGAGTTAGGATGGAGGTACAGCCTGGCTTCACCAATAGACTTTCCAGTGTTCTCCAAGAGTTCTGTCTGTTTGGGACCAGATGGCCCCTCAGTTGCTGTAAGGCCTAAGAACACTTTCTAGAAACAGTAAATGGTTGTTCTTAAGAATTTTGGAGAATTCACTATCTATCTCTTAGGGACAGTACTCACCATATTTCCCCATTTTACCATTGCAAAAATCCATGCCATCATGCTTTTAAAGCCAGGCTGGCAGCATACTTGCCTCTATGACCTTTGATGGTCATCTTGTTCTGTCATCTGAAACCTGGAATCTATTTCATTGATACACTGTGGGGAATAAATGATTTTGTTCGCATGATGCACTCATTGTATTGAGTTTAGAGCATTGCCTAAAACATGACCTAGTCTAAGCTGCTGTAAAACCGGTGGCTGTCTTAGGCCCTGAGCAGGCTTTAGGCCTAGCCACCACCTGCACAAATGCACAACCTTTTTATTTATTTCTATAATATTGCTAGCTGATAAAATAATGGTAATGTGGTGTTCAAAATAAATACTAACTTTAAACATTAATGGCTTCAGTTTTTCAATGATAAGATGCTGAGTGACTGATGTGCTAAGGAATAAAAAACACTTCTCTTGTCTATAAAAAACCCACATTAGCTTTAAAACAGAAATCACCTTAAAGTGAAAGGATGGGAAAAATTAACTGAATCAACTGAATCCAGAAAGAAAACAGGTGTTGCATATTAATATCATACAAAACAGACATTAAACTAAAGCCAAAAGAAGAGATAAAGAAGGACACTTTCTTCTAATGAAAGGACCAATTTGCCGAGAAAATATTGCCATTCTAAACATACATGTTCCAAACACTGGTGCAAACAATTTCATAAAAATTATACAATAGAAACAGCATTTGGAACAAATTTGTTTATTTACTTATTTTATTACTTAGTTGTTTATAAGTAAATAAACAGAGAAGCATCTGAATTAAATATCATTTTACATACAATGGATTCAAAATGTCTAAAGAATATTGTACCCAAACACCAAAGAATATAAATTCCATTCAGCTTCAATTCCATTGAAGCTTTTCTAAAGTAGGCCACAATCTAGGACATAAAACAAACCTTTGCAAATTCATAATAATTAAAATAACTCAATGATTTCCTTATTACCATACCACAATAACATTTTATTTTTACTATTTTTTTCTTCAGTATCTTTTTTATTATTATTAAAAATTTCCACATCCTCCCCACATTCCATTTT
>LOEQ01000228.1:182543-219527 GCA_001685075.1 Bramus lutescens | reverse complement strand
GTGCTGCTAGGGTTCTACGTAGGAAGTGGTCTCCTGTGCCCATGTGTTGTAGAGGACTACTTCCCACTTTCTTTTCCATCAGGTTTAATGTAGGCTCTGATCTGAACAGAGAATTCTCAACTGAAGAAGTTCAAATGGCCAAAAGACACTTAAGGATTAAGAGCACTGCCTGCTCTTCCAAAGGTCCTGAGTTCAATTCCCAGCAACCACATGATGGCACACAATAAAATTTTAAATTGACAGCAAACAAATATCAAGAAAGTTCACAATTACATAGAGGTTAAACAACTCATTACTGAATGATAAATGGGTCAAAGAATATATCAAGAAAGAAGTCAAAATATTGCTGGAGCTAAATGAAAATGAAAATACAACACAAAAAAACCCTTTGGGAAACACTGAAAGTAATCCTACAGGGATAATTTACAGCTCTAAGAACATACATTAAAAAAAATCAGAAAGAGTACAAAGAAAGGACTCAAAGATTTAACTGAAAATTGGGAAAAAACAAAATAAAACCAAATCCAAAACAGCCAGAGAGCAATAAATAATATAAAATGGAGTGAAAAATAGTTACATAGAAACAAAAATATCATTATAAAGAATCAAAAGTAGCCTAAGTGCTGATTCTTAAAGAAAACAGACAGACCCTTGGAGCAACTAACCCAAAGCAAGAAAATAGAAAGCGCAAATAAACAGAGTCAGAAATAGACATCACAGCAGAATCTAACAAATCCAGAGTACTAAAAATGAGAAATTTAAAAACCTATACTCTATCCAGTTTAAAAATCTAAAAGAAATGGATGAATTCTTAGATTCATCCAAATCACCAAATTTAAATCAAAAAGAGATAAGCAACCTACACAGACCAATGATAAATAAAAAGATTGATATTGATCTTGGTAGATTTTTCTTTGGGCTCCCATCTCACTGAAAATGACAGGAAGACTTATCATTATATATGAAAGCTGGGCCTATAGCTTAGGTTTGTCCCAGTAGCTCCTGTAACTTAAATTAATCCCATTTTTAAATTGTTTTATTGAGCTATAGATTTTGTCTCCACTTCCCTTTCTTCCTCCCCTCTTCCATTCTACTATCTTCTCTGACCCCCATACTCTCAATTTATTCAGGAGATCTTGTCTTTTTCTCCTTTCTATTTAGATCCATGTATGTCTCTTTTAGGATCATCTTTGTTGCTTAGGTTCTCTGGTGTTGTGGACTGAAGGCTGGTTTTTCTTTGCTTTATATCTAAAATCCATTTATGAATGAGTACATTTTATATTTATCTCTCTGGGTCTGGGTTTCCTCACTCAGTAAGGTTTTTTCTAGATCCATCCATTTGCCTGCACATGTCAAGATGTCATTTTTTTAACCACTGAGTAGTACTCCATTGTGTAAATGGATCACATTTTCTTTATCCATTCTTCAGTTGAGAGTCATCTAGGTTGTTTCCTGATGTTTCTGGCTATTACAGATGTCTCAGCCATTAAAGGGTAGGATCAGAATCAAAAATGTTTCCATTTCTATTCATCTATATGCTTCTATATGACTCGTGGCTTATACTTCTTCTCCTGCATGTCTGTTCCCTCTGTGTTCAGCCGGTGGCTCCCTTTTCTGCTCTCTGTCCAGAAGTTTCACCTATACCTCCTGCCTAGCTATTGGCCATTTAGTTTTTGTAATTAAATAAATCTGAATCACATATCTATACAAAAATATTATTTCAAAACAGATAAAAATAGTAATAGAGACCCTTCTGACTAAAACAAGCCCAGATTTATTCACAACATAGCTTTAACAGACTTTCAAAGCCTCTCTACAGCAAATCTTTCATAAAATATTACCAGAAAAAGAAACTATAAGAGCAGCCACAAACTTCTAGAAATGATAAACAAATACCATGGCAGAATGCAGAATTACCATACATAAATCAATAGCTTTCTATACATTAAAAATAAACATACAGAGATGGAGATTGTGGACAGACTCCCATTTATAAAAGCCTCAAATAAAATAAAACAGCTAGGAGGAAACATGACCAAGAAGGTAAAGACCTCTACAATGGCAACTTTAAGTCTCTAAAGGAAGAGATTGAGAAAAACACTAGAAAAGAAAAAGATGCTTCAACCCCATTCTCATAGATTAGTAGAATCAGTATTGTAAAAATGACCATTGTACTAGTTATAGTTTCAGTCATTTCCAACCAAACTTTCCATCTCATTTGTTTACAGAAATAGAAAAAATACCCTAAAATTAAGTTGAATAAATTTCAGTGAGTAAAATTCATTTGAGTAAATACTCTAAAGTTCATTGAGTAAAATTCAAACAAGACCCTAGGTACTCAAAGCAGTTCTGAACAAAAAGCTGTTCTAGGATTACCATTCCAGATTTTAAGATATATTACAAAGCCACAGTAATAAAAACATTGACTCAAATATGGAAATGAATAGAACAAAGTAGACTACCTGGACATGAGTATATGTAGTGTAGCAGCATTATCATGTTTGAAAAAGATACTATAAACATGCACTGTGAAAAAGATAGCATCCTCTAGATTTGGCACTGGGAAAACTATATGTCCGCATGTCTGTTATATTGCACGAAAGCTAACTTCAAGTGGATCAAAGGCTTTACTGTAACAGGAAACACTGAAACTAACAGAAGAAAGCGTACATAGTACCCTATGTTATATAGATTCCAGAAAGAACTTTCTATATGGAGCTCCATTTGTCTAAGATTTATGACAAACAACTGACAAGTGGGACTCCTTAGAACTAAAAAGTTTCCACACAGATAATGAAATTGAGTGAAGAAGCCCAAAGAATGGGAGACAATCATTACCAATTTTATGTTTGACAGAGGATTAATAATCAGAATACATACTTTTTAAAAAGGGTTACAAAAACAAACAAACAAAAAAACGAACACATTCAAAAAGTGGACCATGGAGGCCGGAAGAGGGCACGGGATCCCCTGGAGCTGAAGTGGTGAGCTTCCAAGTGGCTGCTAGGAAGCAAACCTGGGTTGTCTACACGAACAAGAAACGCTAACCACCATGCAGCCGTCTCCCCAGCCCCGTGACTATGCGGCTGCTATGTTTAAGCATCATTTTTATTGATTCTTTGTGAATTTTATATCATACGCCCCGACTACACCCATTTCCCAGTACCTCCATATCTGCCCTTCAACTTAAAAAGAAATAACAACAATAGAAAATAAAGTGAAAAATACAGATAAGAATAGTAACTAAACAAATAGATAAAAAGTAAACGAAACAAACAAAAGCGATCCACTTCCCTTCCCATCTTCCTTACCTATTCATCACCTCTTCGTTCATCTTGGTGGCTCAGGGGGCCGTTGTAAATCACGCAGTAGGACCCTTTTATCCCAACGGCTTTACTTGCAAATGTTCATTAGGTAATGTGTTGTTGGTCAGGTTCAAGGCCTCTGGCTTCTGGTGCACCATCCATACTGGATCTTCCCTGAAATTCCCCTCAGAAATCCTGCTGTTGCCCCAAGCCATGGAGATCCTGTGCCTAAGTTTCTACAGGGTCAGTCCCATCAAGTGTTCTAGCAGGTCAAAAGAGCTTGCAGGGGTTTCGGTCAAATAATAAATTAATAAAGAGCATTGAAATATTTGGTAAGATTTGCTAGAACCTAGATCTTCAGGTGCAATCTCTCTCTGCTCACAGCTGCTGCGGCTAACAGTCAGACCACACCCAGCCATAGCCTTCTCCTCTCAGTTCTCAGGAACAGCCAACTTCCTCCCTCGCTATCCTGGGAAGGAGTCCTAAGAAGAGAAAGGCTTCAGTCCCATCTTATATTAACAACCCCCACTGTTTTTCAGAAATGTCCTTGGAACTTTGAAAACACCCTCCTCCAGCAGAAACATAAGAAAATACAATGTCTCTTGGTCTAGCTAGCTGATCTCTGCTGAGCTTGGGCCTCCTTTCTCCGGGCATTTCTTTCTCCTCTTTACTTTCTCCCAGGGCAACTTAAAGGAGCCAGTTAGCTCAGCCATGCCCGGGTGGGCTGAAGCCTTAACTTCTGACCCCAGCAGAGTGGCCTCCTCTGTGTTAGACCAGATCAAGCTGTCTCCTTTGACGAACTCTCCCTAACGTAATGGGTGAGCTGTTTCTTTTTCTCTCAAACCTTGTTCTGTTAAAAACCCAGCAACATTCTCCTTGTAAGGCTATCTTAAAATCTGTATGTCTCCATTAATCAAATCATATATAATTCAGGATTCATGACAAATAAGTTTTTTTCTAAGATTTTTCCCTATGGATATGTTTGTTATCAAAAAACCTAGTTGGAGGGCTTGGTAATTTATATCTTAGTATTTCCTTAAGAGTGTGTCTCTACTAGCATTTTCCACTAACGTCTCACTTTAATAACGGAGATAATTTTAGAGGACTGTACTTGTGGTGTGGTAAAGCTCAGCCTCCTGGTCCTTAAGAATGAGCAGAGCCTAGGCTGCTAGTGTAGATTCCAAATGCCAATGAAGAAGAATTTCTAGACTGGAAAGCAAGCCAGGGGAACGCCTCCCGCTTGGTTACTGCATACATCAGCCATTTGATTTCAGAATAAACCTTTGAAGATGTGGCGCCTCGGCCTTCTCACCCTCACAGTGGAGTGCGTGGTAATACCTGGACGCGAATGTGGCTCGTGCTTGCACTTTGAGTATTGGAGTGCTTTCTGAAGAAGAGAATTTCTGGAAACCACTAAGTAGGTGCTGAATCTAGGAGTAGTTTCTAGAAATCTGTCATAACTATAATTGATTCTCAAGAAGCCACTGTATGGACCCATGTTTTGCAAATGTTAAGTCCTATCAAGCCTGAGGTTGTTTGTTTGTTTGTTTGTTTGTTTGTTTGTTTTTCCCAAGAACTGGCATCCCATTAAAAAATGAAAGAGGTAAAAATGGATACACGGTTTACTTTTCTACCCTTAGTTTGTAGTGTGTGCTGTGTGCTAGGAATTACGCTGTGGTCTTTCAGAAACCCAGGTCAGAGCAGAGTCGTAAGAACTGGAAAGTACAAGAAATTTCTAGACGGCATGTCGCTGCAAGGATTGTATAGCCTGCACTGGATCTCCATCCGAGTCCCACTATTAAGTCCCTTTACTGCTTGGCCAGCCAGAGGTTCTGCCCATCAGGAGTCTGTCTCAGCTAGCCCCAGACCTTTCTTTACTGGGCTTCCATAGGACTGTCAGAAAGAGGAAAGTTGATTGATGACATTCAGTATTCATCCAAGCCACACCACTGGATATGAATGCCCTGCCCTTGAAAGGAGTACACACAGCCTGCAATAAGTTATATTTGTATCAATGGTATAATTGTGCTATCCTCAACCAGGGACTGTGAGTGGGGTAGAGTCTGCTGAAAAATCACTCTTCTGAATCCACTGCCATATGTACTGTTCTTTGTAATATTGATCAGTGAAGCCAGTTGCCTAATGCTATGGTTTGGACAAGTGTAGCACAGTAGTCTGTGTGTCCAAGGCTTGGTCCACAAAATGGAGCTGCTGAGAAGAGCCTGGAAATTGGCACTCTGAGGTCCTTATATCTTTGGAAATGTGTTCTCAAAAGAAATCTTTGGTTCTCCCTAGCCCCTTCCTCTCTTCTTCCTGCTATTTAAATAGCAGTTTGTTCTGACATGTGCTTTCAACATTGCTATCCTGTGCCTTCAACAGGGGTCCAATGCAAAGAGGATAAGCAGTCATGGATTGTACCCTTCCAATTATTAACTAAACAAACATGTTACCTGTAAGTTAATGGTCTCTGTTATTCCATTATAATAATGTGGAGGTGAATGATTTACCCATATCTCATATTATGGAAAAATCTGTATAATGTCTAGACTTCATAGGGAACTTGGGAGATAAATATTAACATTGCTTTCCTGGATCCAAATTAAATTTTATGGTTCTTTGTGCAGTGTAGTCATGAACTGCTATGAAACTCAGATAAGCTGCCATTAAGTGGGTGTGGTCTCATCTTCAAAGAGAAGAGAGGCATAAGTTACTTCCCTTTGCTCAATACAACTAAGGAAAAGGATCCATTTGTAAATTTACATCAAGATAGTGATAAAGACTAGCATATCTCACTCATATCTACCAGCTGTTTGCCATTCAATCAGAATAGCTTGTTTGTGTTTCCAGTTTAAGCACATTAAAAGATCGCAAACACCATCTTTTTCTTCTTTTTCTTTCACCTTGGGAGGACTTCTCAACGTCCATTCTTCAATCCAGAAGTTAACTGAAATGGGATATTTTATTTCTTCCTGTGCTAACACACTGCTGACTGCTTTTTTTTTTTTTGCTATGAAGGCATAAGCTGTTTCTAGTTCAGTGACTATATCAGGTCATAAATTTCAGAATCAGTTTAAAGTCACCCAGCAGTATGCCAGAGGGTGTGGCATCTGAGCAAACTTGCTCGACAGTTTTCTGTAGGTGATATTCCACATTCTTCTTCCTAGGCTCTGTGCAATAGCTAACCAGCAAGACCACAACTTAAAAAACATCATATGACTGTGATGAGTCTTTCTCTGTCCCCCTTCCCAGCTCCCAAATATTAACACAGAGACTTATTATTAATTATGAAAGCTTGGCTTTTAGCTTAGGCTTGTTTTCAACTAGCTCTTATAACTTAAATTAACCCATATATTTAAATCTATATTCTACCATGTGGGTTTTGCCTCTGCTCTATGCTGTGTGTCCAACTCATTCTGCAACTGGCTACCATCTCTCTGAAGTAATTTGTGTACCTAGATTCTGCTTCCTCTCTCCCCCCAGAAATCCTGCCTATTGTCCATACCTACCTATTGCTCCTTCAGCTTTTTATTACACCACTCAGAGCAATGCATTTTCATACCATGTATCGATAGCCTACAACATGTGATTTGTATCGGTTTCTGATTGTTCTTTCAATTTAGGCAAGGATTATATTAACTCAAATGGGGGGGGCTGTTTCAAATTTTCATGGCAGATCTATCACCTGAAATGTACCAGGGTCTAATCGGGGCATTAAGGGCCTCACTTTGCCTATATTTACTCATACATAATTACTGAAACTTGGTACTATTCTGAGATTATCATGGTCATCCTTAGATTGATAGAGTTTAATGTGTGATCAGCTCTGTTGCATGATCACTTCCAATCCTGAGGCACACTAAGTTAGCATGCCCACAATTCAGTTGCTAACTACATGGTATATACAACCTTCACTAACCAAAGATTACCAGGGCAGATACTGGACTTACGAGTTGCACTCACTATTTCAGGCCACTAGGATATCATTTGGGGAGATGAGTGTCTGGGTAACTTTTCGGAAGAACCCATGTCCTGAGATTGTATCATGTATCACAGGTAACAGAACAGTGGGTAGACCATGGGTGTGAACCTGTATCACGGGTAACAGAACAATGGGAGGCTCATGGAGCAAAATGGCATTATTACTTTTGATAATTTATTTATAACCCATACTTTTCTAATCACAGATGCCCAAATTGTTTCCTAGGGGTCATATATCTTTACATTTGCAGGTTTGGGGATATCAGAGTTTGTGGTGGGTTCTCTCTCTCTCTCCCCCTCCTCCCCCTTCTCTCTCCTGTGTGTGTGTGTGTGAGCTTGCGTGTATGTGTGTGTGTGTGTCTGTTGTGTGGTGTGGTGTGTTTTCTTTATTTCTGGGAATAGTTTGACAACCTTGCCTGCCAAGTTTTTCTTTGCACAAGTATAATCCTAGCAATTGCTGTGAACGAGACTGTTGGTTTTGGCCAGTGTTGCCATATTTTCCACATAATGTAGTTAAAATTCTACTACTTGCTATTTTCCTTGTTAGTTTATACCAGGAAAAGCAGATTTTATTTCTATTTAGTTTAAAAAATATCTTCACAACTTTTTGAAGAACTTCGAAGTGCTGTGGTGTATATTTTTGGTTATGTTGTAAATCAAAAGTCTCACGTTTGGATTTAATTTTAAGAATATGACAGTTACAGTGTAAACATAGTGATTTATTTTTGCTCCGGAGTTTTAGCTCAGCAGCTCCTAAATAGGAACACACATTCTAATTAGTTTTCAAATTTCAATTAGAATGCTCTAATAATTCTTAGCTTCCTGACATTTCACTTAACAAGAGGAGTAATTGTAATAAAACTCCCATGCATTGTGGAAGGATGGCGAGAAGGAGGTGTCATAAGAATGAACTCAGCTCTTCAAGTAACTGTAAAGTAGTACTCGTGGAGGCTCTAATTCTTTGCTAATTGGGTGCCAATTGAGTGCTAAAGCTCAGTCACTGCGGTGAGACAGCAGAGATGTGAGTCTGTTCCCATGTTTGCTTTCCAGGGGCTGTGTTCTCTACCGTTAAGTGCCACTGATTAGACATGGCTAACCTTTTTCCCAGAAATAAGAATTCCATGTGCATTCTATATGTCTCCACTCTAAGGGAGAGTATGCGTATTTTCTCCTTAGTGTCTGCATTTCTTTTGGTCATGAGAGTGATGATGACCTCAAAATGCTGGAGAGAGAAATATAAAAGAATATCCCCCAGGTTCTCACTGCTGACAAGACCAACCCCACATCCCCATTGCTTTTACAACTGCACAGGTGGAGATTGGCAGTGATTTAAGCCTCTTTTATATTCTATATAGAAAATTTCAAAGGCAAATCATTTCAGAAAAATGAATATACTATACTATGTCTGATGTTAAAATCTCATTTTCTCTTCAACATTGGACTGTATATATTTTTAAAAAACATTTAAATTATAACAGATAAAGAATTCTTGAGAACTTCAAAACTGAAGTTTTAAAAAACCACTTGAGATTTTAATGTGAGGGAAGAAATATATATCCTCCTCACTTTTTAGATATCACCATGCCTATACGGTGAAGGCTATGTTGACAAATGAACCATCTCGTCAAAAAGGTGCCTACTAAAGGAATGCAGCAGTTTTGATACAGAAAATACTTCAAGTTGCTGAAAGAAATGTCATCATCACAGTTTGCAAGGCTGAGTCTGGAAAGAACCAGGTATGTCATGGATGACGACTTTGGGTATCAGGAAGGAATCAGAGACACCTGTTGCCCCAGTAACACTTTAGAAAATAGATGTTTCCTATGTGGTGTAAAAGGAAAAAAATTATATGTATTTAGAATGAAAATGATAATGTCAGAATTTTAAAGTCCAATTATTTTATTTTCTGGTTATTTTTTTCCTTTGGAAAATGAAATTTATACATTTCATTCAGCCCCAATATAAACAAGAAGATTACCATACTTACCCTTATCTAACCTTCAGGCATAGATATGTAAGGGAACACACACACATACACACACACACACACACACACAACAGAACCACGTAACTTTGATGTGCTTTTTAGATGCCTATTTAAACAATGTTGTTGTGGTGTGTAAAGCATAGTTTTCATTTCCCCAGGTACCCATACCCACACATTAAATTATATTAACATATCCAGACCTTTTTTTCAGGAAGAATATTTTAAATCATACCAACTTAGAATTATTTAGTGAATTTTGAAAGTAAAATCTGATAAATACTTTTGGCAAGCATATACCTAGCAAAGGGGATGTTAAAAGACTTGAACAGGATAGGATGAGACAGTTTGGGGAAATAGGAAAATATAAATTAAAAGGATTGAATTCTAAAGATGATAAAAGCTTACAAGGTTGCAATGTATAGTATTTGAAAATATACTATAAAATAGCTAATCCTTCTTGGAATTACAGGATATGAATTAAATATGCATTATATTCATTATTATCTTGTAATATGTTGACCCAATGTTAACAAGTTACCACGCATATCACTATTACCCTTTTTCTGAGGGTGAGAACGCTGAACCTGTCTGGGACTTGGTCTCAGCATCTGTCACAGGTCACTTACGATGTTACAGTCACAAGTTCTCATCTGAACGCTCAAGAGAGGAATCTTCTTCCAAAATGAGCCATGTGAGCCTTAGCAGGCGTGGTTCCTTGGGGAGGTCAACCTGAACTGTCTCTGCTCTTCTCTGGCTTTTGGCCATGGACCACCCTCAGACTCCTGCCCCACCATCCTTCTCTGTGGCTCCTTGTTTGTTTGTTTGTTTTTTGTTTGTTTGTTTGTTTTGTTGTTTTTAAAAGGCAGAAAGAAGTAGAAGGTGGCCAAGAGCAAATGTCAATGGCTTTTCTAGTACAGTCATGGAAGCAATTTCCTTCCCTTTTCCCATATTCTCTCCATGTAGAGCAAATCACTGGTTCCAGACCACACAAGGAAAAAATCCTTAAAGACAAGAAGCATTGAGCAATATCCTTGGACCCTTACTACCATGCAGCTATTGTGAAAATGAACGCTAATCTCTTGGTTTGAATAAAGCTTCTCCTTAGAACGCTGTAAGTGTAGAAACCCTCTTTGCTTTTATTCATATGGAAAATTCCCCTCTGTAGTGCATTAGTTCCATACTGGTAATGGACTCAACAGACCAAAATCTGAGTACTGTGTTACCCAGCCGTCTCTGGGCTTGGACAGAGAAAGGCAATGCTGAAGAAGAGGACATCCAGTTCCCATTGGTCTTCACGAACTGATGATTCAATCCTCCTTTAAACCTCTCTCCTCTCTATCTACATACAGCGTCTCATCCTCTGCCTTTCTGTTCTCCCTAGGTACAAAACCCACAGCACCAAAATTATTTCATTGGTTAACAGGATTTTCAAACCGCCAAATCGAAAGAATAAGCATTTCCTCATACTCTTGGAGAGAAATTATTTGTAACTTCGAAAACCTCCCCCTGTGCATGGCTTATAAAATATTCTTGTCTCAGAAAAAGTTATTGGTTTACAGTCAGGGTATAAGGGATGGTATAGCATCTTTAACCTTTGGGGGGGGGAATTAGTGTTAAAGAAATAAGGTTTCAGTAATTTTGAAAGTACTTTGATTCCATGCAGTAATGAAGAGCTTGCAAAATTAAAATCTGAGTTGATTAGAAGCTGTTGTACACATCAGCAATCTGAGATGAACACGAAACTTGAGAACCCCATGGATCAGTCAGCAGAGCCCTTGGCAGAGACAATCTTTCTCACAATATGTCTAGCTTGGACTTGAAGAAAATCTTTATGGAAAGAACTTCTGGTTGTACTTGACATGAAAAGGGCGAAGGGCTTCCCCACCTGAATCTACTAGCTTAAGCTGCTCTACCAATCCAATTCTGACAATATTCATAACATGTCACCTCAGTACTTGCTATTTTGATGCAGTGATTGCTTTGAGCTGAAATTCTTCAAAAGCAGCAGCTGCAAAGACATTATGATCTTCCTCCACCCTCCCAAAACAGGAAGTAACAATTCCACAAGAAGAGCCGAGTCGTATCAAGAAGTGAGACACTACTCTTATCTGAGAAGACGTCTAAGTCAAGAGAAATCTGCACAGACTAATCTCACTAAACTAACATCCTCTTCCAGACATTGTCCCTCAACTAACCACCCTAGCTCAAACACTTCTATATTATCATATGTCACTATTTACTCATCTGTGTACATTCTAATAAACAAGATTTTAACCCAATCCTACTCTTTGGGGCATTCATTTTGCATGTGAACTGTTCCAATGACATAGAAGATGCATGAAATAGAATTTGTGAGCTTCTATCTTGTTTCTTGTCTTATACAACTTTCAATACTTAGAGACTCTAATGTATAGAGAAGGAGACACTTTACTTCCCCTATAATTGTGGCATGATGATCACAAGCAAGAGAACCTCTAGTAAATTATATCTGAATGCAGTTCCACTCACCACACTCTTGTTAAAAAAAAAGTCAACCCAGTTATTGTTTATATAGCTCAGGGTACAGTAGGGTTTGTGTGGAGAATTATGTGTGCTTGAGTTAACTTCTTCACACAAATGTGCTGATATGTTTTCCAAAGAATATAAGTTTCTTTACATGAAACTTTAAGCATATGAAATATGGAAATGCGTATTTTACTAGATTAGCATAGGTGTATGGCAAAAGTCATCATTATTCATCTCTAGTAAAATATATTAGGCACACACTTTAATAACACAGTGCTATTAAAAACACAAATAGCACTGTTTGAATCAGCTCAATCATAATTTCAATATTCTTTCATAATCATGGTACATACAAACCCAACATTGCTTTCACCCAAAAGGTCACCATCTTAAATGATGAATGAGCAAAAAAATTATGGCTTTCCTGCTTGGGTTTTTTGCTTTATATTTTCTAAATCAAACATGCCAAATCTTCTGTGGAAATTTTCTTTCTTCTTATCCAACTCCGTTGATTACATTGTCCATCCTCCCTCCTCTGTCCAAGATTTCCTTAGTCATTTGCATTTACGTGCACTGCTTGCATTCTTTGGGGTCCTTCCTCTTTGTTGCATTATTGTGTGCTTACCACCACTGAGAACTCTGTCATTATCAAAGCATCTTATTTGAAAAGTTGCTCTCCATTTTAATGATGTTGTTGGATATTCAAGCACCTCCCTGTCTGACAGTTGTGCAATTTCCCAGTACAAACTTTTACTAGATAGTTCCTAGCCTTGTTCCAGTACTTTCGGCAGATTTTCCATTCGTCTTTTTTTTTGGGGGGGGGTCACAGTTTACTGAATTGGCTGGATTTTTTTTCTTCTTTGGTTCCATCTATTTTGGTGAGTCATCTGCTTAAATGATATCTACAGAAAAGCCATGTGGAAGATAAGTTTGAGAACTGCGACCATAGGTAAATGTTTCATAACACATTCCACCATAAATGAAGTTATAAATTCTGAGACCCCAAACAATTCATTGTTTAGTTGAGACTCCCCAACTATGTTAAGAATTATTCTTCTCTACTTACAAGTCTGACTTCATGAGTTGTCCATTATCCCAAATGTACTGGTATAATCATATTCTGTGTACCTATATATGATTCCTAATGATGGCGATAGAGGTCCTATTTTGTGGTTGAAAGATGTCTCACGTTAAAACTCAATTTAATGCCAAGTTTTGCCTCAATTTTGAACTTCAGTTTTATTATTTAAAAATGAAACTTTAAATTTTTGCTAGGATTTCTTTTTATATAACAAAATAAAATATAAACTAAAACAAAGATTAACACATTGGAATTGAACAAAAGAAATAAACATAAAAAAGAGCCCAAGAGAAGTCTCAAGAAACAGAAATCCAAACATCCACATACTCAGGAACCCCATAAAACACTAAAATATGTACAAAGGACCTGGTACAGACCTTATAGGCCATGTGCATGCTGCCTCCATCTCTGTGAGGTCATATGAGCTTTGTTCCTGTTTATTTAGAGGGCTTTTTTTTTTCTTAGTTTCTTCCATCTGCTCTGGCTCTTACACTCTTTTCCCCTCTTCTGGTTTCTCTCAGCGCTGAGAGGAGAGATTTGATGGAAACATCATATTTAGGGTTGAGTGTTCCAAGGTCTTACACTTTTTGCGTCATGTCTGACTGTGGATCTCTGTTTGCTCCTATCAGCTAATGGAGGAAGCTTCTCTGATAATGAGTGCAGAAGCAAGACACTGATCTAGGAGTATAACACAATGTTATTAGGAGTCTTTTTTTAAGACAAGGTTTCTTTGTGTAACAGTCCTAGCTGACCTGGCACTAGCTCTTGTAGACCAGGGTGGACTCGAACTCACAGAGATCTGCCTGCTTCTGCCTCCTGAGTGTTGGGATTAAAGGTGTGTGCCACCACCACCTGGCATTAGAAGTCATTTTATTGCTATTTGTTGTTGTTATTGCTGCTTATTTTTCTGTTTATTAGTTTAGAACAGTAGTATTTGGTTTTACCCTATGACACTAGTCTATCTAGTCTCGGGTTCTTGATTACCCCAGAGTGTCAGGCATGGATTCATCTCATGGAGTGGGACTAAATCAAATCAGACATTGGTTGGTTATTTCCACAAGTTTTGTGCCACCATTGCACTCCCTTATCTTAAAGGCAAGACATCATTCTCGAACCAATGGTGTGTTGCTGGGTGGTGTTCATGTGTCTCTTTTAGCAGTGTGCAAAGTACCTTTTGTATCAAAGGCCCTAGCAGGAAAAGGTGAAGGTTCTCTGTAGGTACCAGCTTAACTTCTCCATGTTAAACGAGTTTTGTAGCTGTTCTATTCAGCATTGGGGCCTTGCCATTAGCTTGTAGAGAGCAACCTATAGACTTGACATAAGTCTCAGGTGTGTACGAACTCCCTCAGGACCCTTTAGGCCAACAACTCAGTTAGATGCAACCCAATCCTAGGGCTAGAAGCTTTGTTGGTGAAAAGAGATGGCTAGTTGGGGCTCTGTCTCCCCCATTATTTTGGCGATTTCAGTTAGATTGCCTTCATATATGACTATATTTTAGAAATCTTCTACTGTAATAGGTTTCCATACTACCCCTTAATTTTAGCTGTCTCTCTACCATATTTCCTCCCTCTTCCCCATCACTCTTCCCACTAGATCTTCCTGTTGCAGACCCTTCATCCATCTATAATTATCTGTTCTATTTCCCTTTCCTAACCAGACCTGTTGGCCCCGCTAGTTTCTTACTCTGGGCCTAACCTTTGTGATTCTGAAATTTTTAGCTGGGTTATCATTAACTTAACAACTAATGTCCACATATAGGGAATTCATGCTGTGCCTGTCTTTCTGGGGCTAGGCTACCTCACTCAGGATGATGTTGCTAGTTCTACCATTTACCTGCCAGTTTTATGGTGACATTTTTAAAATAACCCAGTAATACTTTACTGTGTAAGTGCACCACATTTTATTTAAACATTCCTCTGTTGAGGGACATCTGTTTTTGGTTTTGTTTTGTATTACATTTTTTCAGATTTCTGGCTTTTGTGAAGAGAACATCATGAACATGATTGAGCAAATGTCACTGTTGTTATATGCTGTTGTATGCCCAAGATCTTAAGGTAGATCTATTCCCAACTTCCTGAGGAACCATCACACTGACTTCCATAGGGGCCGTATACAAGCTTGAACTCCCACCAACAACGAATGAGTGTTCCCCTTACTCCATATTCCCACCATCATGAGCTGACTCTTATTTTACTGATCTTAGCCATTCTGAGAGGTGTAAGATGGAATCTCAGAGTAGTTTTGATTTAATTTTCTCTGATACCTAAGGATGTTGAACATTTCTTTAAGTGTTTCTAAGCCATTTGAATTTCCTCTTTTGCAAATTCTGTTTAGGACACTACTCCATCTTTAATTGGATTATTTCTTTCCTTTATACCTAGGTTTCTTTAGTTCTTTATGAATTTTAGATATTAGCCCTCCATTAGATGTGTAGTTGGTAAAAAATTTTTCCCATTCTGTAGGTTGCCCCTTTTTCTCATTGGCACTGCCCTTTGCCATGCAAAAGCTGTTCAGTTTCATGAAGCCCCACTTATTACGTTTTTATTTTAATGCCTGTGTTAATGATGCTCTGTTCAGAAAGTCTTTCCTATACTAATGACCTCAATTCTATTCCCCACTTTCGCTTCTATCAGATTCAGTGCACCTAGACTGGAGTGGCCTTCAGGTTCCTGGGGAGGGCCTACTGGGGTTGGCACCAAGGATAAAGATGTGAGTGAGAAGAGGGAAGGTTGTAGAGGAAGATCTGAGCCATGGAGTGGAGACAGAGGCAAGAGAGGAAGAAGAGTTCACAGCAGGTTGTCTGCTGTAGAGTTGAGGAGAAGATTGGGGTTTGGTTTTTGAGGAGCTGAGGGAGAGGTGAACATCTGTAGTTAGTCTACCTTCTTTGCTGTTCAGAGATGCCTGCAGGTACCCAAGGAAGGCATGTTAATTTTTGCTAAGATTTCAACATCTCGTCTGTTATAAAAGAAGGCCTCAACGTGCACACTGTGCAATTTTTACATGGCACTAGCAATTAACAGTCTTTCACCTGCCACCTAGTGAGCATGACGAGGATTCTGGCCAATGTCATCTCCTCGCATAGAAAGCTGTAAAAGAAATGTTGGCAATTACTCAGCTGCCTGAGAGTATAATCTAAGTCATGCAGACTATTTTGTGAAAATGAGAAATGATTTAAAAAATCAGGATATCATTGTTATCCAAGCCCAGTATGTCAATTTTAAATAAAGACTGGTCCCATTTTCCCACTGCTTAACTTTTTCACACCTTTATCTTCAGTCAGGAGTGAGAATAAGCGATCTTTACCAGTAGATATTTTTCCAGCTCGTCTCTATATCATTATCTTAAATAAGAACTTATTTCTATATAAATAACCTGATACCCAGATTATTACATATGTCTCTCAATGTTAACTTCTAACACATCTATTCAAACCAGGAATGCTGTAGTCCAGTTAGGTCTCTTATGTGTTTCCCTCCCTGGATACCGTCAGTGGCATCTTCACTGTTATGTGCAGTGGGGATCTTCAGATACCATCAGAAGCATCTTCACTGTTATGTGCAGTGGGGATCTTCAGATACCATCAGAAGCATCTTCTTTGTTGTATGCAATAGGGATCTTCAGATGCCATCATTGGCATCTTTTTCTCTGTTATATGCAGTGGGGATCTTCAGATACCATCAGTGACATCTTCACTGTTATGTGCAGTGGGGACCTTCAGATACCATCAGTGGCATTTTCTTCTCTGTTATATGCAGTGGGTATCGTCAGATACCATCAGTGGCATCTTCTCTGTTGTATACAGTGGGTATCTTCAAATACCTTCATTGGCATCCTCTTCTCTCTTGTGTGCAGTGGGTATCGTCAGATACCTTCAGTGGCATGTTCTCTGTTGTATGCAGTGGGTATCTTCAGAGGCCATCAGTGCCATCCTCTTCTCCATTGTATGCAGTGGGGATCTTCTGAGCAACTCCAACTCTACCATCCCCATCCATAAATCCATCCCATCTACTCTGGATTTTTCTCATCTAGGTTTTGTAAATGTGCTCTCTATTTTAATAAAAGATAAGCTTTCATAATTCTCTGAGTATATGATATGTTCTCTCCCATGTAATATTTTTCCTAACTGAAAAATATAATTCCCAAGACCTATGTTTCAATATTGTATTGGTCTTTCATGCTCAACTTGTAACAAAGCACTCAACATTCAAAATCCTTCATTACAGAAACATACTGCCAGTACCTAGGAAGATCATAGTGAGTTTAATTGAATTTCTGTAAATACACAGGAATAATAAAGACTATCATCATAAAAATATGTCTGTACATTATCAATTGTTCATATTTCAAAGCCATAGTCTTTTCTTTCCACATTTTCTCACTGCATATACAATAGCATCTTGTACTTAGGAAGCAATTTATTCTTTTTTTGAAAGTTGAAAAACATAATGAACACATAGGTAACTGTTTCATAGATGCCTTAATTGTTTATTTTAACATCTCGTTAAAGTCACTATTTTAAATAAATCTCTACATGCATTCTTTGGAGGAGAAAACTAGTGTTTATATCGTCGTTAATGTATACCAATATGTAAGGTAATATTAAATCACTCAATATCCTTTGGGACAGTGTTATAAATTGTGGAGTGATATTATTAATGCTACTATAACTGTATTTGTGAAGGACACATTTTGTATGTGAACTAGATCATACTTGAGATGTTGTAGAAGAAAAACTGAAATCCAGATCATTCTGAGTCATAAATCTACATTCACTCCCTACCCTGTCTTTGTGCTTCCGAGGCATATTCCTGACTTCCAAGATTGCTGAGTTTGTGGACAAAGTTTGTGCAATTTGCCATCCATTGATTCTACTATCACATTTGCATATAATGCTCAGTAAATATTTATGGATGGCTAAATAAACATGAACCAATCAAAAATTCTAATGTTCCAAGACTTGATAGGAAATAAAACACAGGATTTATGAGGTCACATCACCAAACTGAGAAATAGGAAAGTGTTTTGTTAGATTTTGCTTAGAGAACAAGGTCTGGCCAGAGTAACATTTTAAAGTAGAAAACAAGTAGTGAGTTGAGGCAAAGGACCACATTTCAAGGATATATTTTCCTAAATTTATATATCTAATAAGAAAACAGGCATCAAACTTGTCAAAGGTTTCCCCAGAAAGACTCATGAGAAAAGTATTTATTTAAGTAGGTTAACATCACAAGAACAAAAGGATTCTGCCACAGGGTAAGCCCAGACACAACTTTTTAGAAATAGCATTTTTGTTGTTGTTGTTTTTAAAAGATGAACTACAAACGTTCCATCCTTTATGTTCTTGAGACAAATTGACAACCTAATGTCCTGAGACAGGCACGGAAAGGCAGCGCACAAACAATGGCAGAGGAAGAGCTGCCTTGCTTAGATTTCTAAGTGGATCAAGAATATGAGGGGACCATTGTATCCTTCTCAATTCAGCAGTAGTGGGAAGAGCTCCCAAAGCAGCCAGGCCTTCTGAAATACAAACCACTTATACTATTCCTTATTCAGTGATCGAGCCTTCTGCCCAGGGTCTACCTCTGCCCCGTAAATGCTGTATAGCTATCAAATTGGGGGTTACTTTACAGTTGCGACAAGTAGAGAGCCTTTTCAAATAAGCCAGTATCAAAGAGGTAGAGCGCCACATACATAGTCCTACAGATTTTTTTCTTGAAGTAAAAATGGTTATGAAATTAAAGTATCTACAGCCACCGAATTAATTCAGTGCCAGAAAATATCATCACAATCTTTTTAAAAAGATGCTGAACTGCAACAATAAAGCACATTTTTATTTTATTTATGAGTTGAGTATTTTATTTTATTTATGAGCTCATCGAGCTTGGTGCACTGGGTGTCACATTTTTTTAAGTTCATAGCAAAGCCACATGGGTCAATGACACCAGCACACCACAAAACATCTCAGCACTTGCCTTTACCATCGTTAGCATACTATTCAGTTCACAGAATGCACGAGCTGGGTTTCATTTTCACATTTGCTCAATAGAACTTAGTGACAAACAAGGGAATGTTTATTCCACAGAAAGAGATACTCATTTCTCTCCCATTCTTCATCTTTATCTCTCTACATCTTACTTCTCAGACTCTCCAGAGACACTCCAATGGAAATTTCTAAAAAAAAAGTTCTATGACATAAAAAAATTCTTATGAAAAGGAAATTCTCTGTATTATTCACGTTCTCCTCAGCACTTCATTAACATGAGCATTAAATCAGTTTCCAATTGGAGACCAGTATTGTGCATGAATTATTCTGCATGAACGACCTATTGTAATTCAAAAGTTTTTTTCAGTTTCATTAAAACTATATGGCTTTATTGACATGTAATAAGACAGTTTTGAATTCATTTACAAGTATGAATATAACATTTAAAGCCATTTCAAATATGCCTGAAATGATTAGATTTAAGGTATTATTTTTATGGTACAGTCTTTTCAAGAAATATAATCATTTGAATACCAGTTACCAAATGTCCCTACTACATGAATATTTCTTTCCTAATTGATAACACAGGTGTGTTCTCTTTATGAAATACATTGAGATATGCAAAGTAAATTGAATAAAACGAAACTGGATTAGTTCCATCCAAGAACATTAGTAGTTAAATATTGACTCAATTCAGATTTGTTAATTACTATACTTGCTGCTTAATGGAAAAATGTACGTTCCTCTGTTGTGAGTTTTATCATTTCAGGTATGTTTGGGTAAGATGGAATATATCTTATATTTGATTACCTGTCTAAAGTGGCTTGAAATTAGTCAGGTAATTTTCACTTACCTACACTATTTCCTTTATTCCATTTTCTGGAAGTTGCATAAGCCAACTGCATCGATCTAGAGCAGGTAAGCAGTGATTTGTAGCATTTGTTGGAACTCCGGAGTCTCCATATGGCAGTCACAGCAATGACTGGTATTCATTTGTAACCTGACATAACAGAATGGTTCAGGAAGTAATATCATAGCAAGATGTAAGAGAAACCAGGAAGGCTTCCTGGAAATACTTACAAGGGGAGATGACGAAGGAAACTTCATGAAAAACCCAGATTAACTAGACGATCTCACCTTCGTATCCAGAAGCTTCATCTAATGTGAAGAAACAGTGGCTGGACTAGACAGAGAGGGAGACATTTAAATACACTCTCCACTAGTGAGTTATAAGCCAATACAATTCTAGTACCCTTTAACTTTACCCATTGTCTTAGTTTGGGTTTTTAATACCATGAAGAGACACCTTGACCATGGGAACATTTATAAAGAAAAGCATTTAAGTAAAGTGTTTGCTTCAAGTGTCAGAGGTTCTGCCCATGCTTATCATGGTGGGAAGCAGAGCAGTATGCAGGCAAAATGGCGCCAGAGCTGAGAGCCCTACATCTTGACTCAGAGCCACCAGGGAGTCGACTGACTGTCACACTGAGTGATGCTTGAGAAAAGAGACCTCAAAATCCACCCCCACCGTGACATGCTTCCTCTAAAATGACCACACCTACTCCCGTACGGCCATACCTCATACCTCCTAAAAATGCCACTCCTTTGGGGGACAATTTTCTTTCAAATCATCACATCCGTCCTTCCAAATATTCTGTTCTTTCTTTGAACTTTGTTTTCATAGCCATTCTTCCCTCAGACCAATTACTGCACAGTCTCAATGTCAAACAGCACTTCATTTTAGCTGCCTTTGTTCATCTACTATGAAAGCCCTAAAGAAGTGCAATCTAGGAAAACGTAGTTGAATTCTACCCCCCCTTCAGGAAATCCTAAGTTCTATCACCTAAGAAAAATCAAATGAATACAGGGGAAACATATTAATCGTTCGTTGGAATCAGTTTTCAAGCAAAGCAGACATCACATGCTTGCAGAATGCTGTAGAACAGAAGCAGTGTTGTTTACTAATGAAAGAAATCTCTTGACAGATGAAGAACTCAAAGCTAGAAAAAAGGAATGGCTTAGAAATGTGGCAGCTAAGAGAGAAAAGATAGAGTGGGAGCTGAAAGGAAACACTGTTGAATTGGACATTGCCCATTCTCTTCTGGAGGAGAATGCCTTTTCACTTCTCGCTGGCAACTCAATAATTACAAATATAGACTATGCTTCAACACAGACTCAATCCCGGGGAAAGCTGAAGAAAGGCGGGTGAAGGAACCTAATAGCAAGAAGAGTGCAAGACAATAAGGAAAATACTTCCATGGAATAAACTGTACCTAATATAATATCTTTCCTTGATTCTGATGAACTGTCAGTCACACCAAGATTCCATACACTGTGTTTCTATGGTGAGCAGTGTGATGGGGGTAACTAACCACTAAATTCTTATTAGACTTCAGTGAATGAGTATGTATTGGATAATGTAGACTTTCCATTTACACTATGAAGTTATATAAAGTCCATTGGTACAATTTTTATGAATATATGTCATCAGAATTATCCTCTAAATTTTCAGCATTCTCAGGAATCCACCATGTCGAATTTATTACACCCTTCATTATTAAGAAAAGCCATGAGTCACTTAAATAATACAGAATTTTCTCTTTGGTGTGATAATAAACATCTTACAGTGTAATTGCCCTTAAATATTGTCGCTTGCTTTTATTAAAAGTAAAATTTTAAATTTAATGCAACAGCAAAAGCTGAAGTTTTGAAATGGGTGGAATGAACTGAAATTCATGGCTCTATAAGACCAGCTTGCTGAGTTTCTCACAAAGTTCTTACATGCTTGTTTAAAAGAAGGAAATGATAATAGCTATAATCTACTAACCCCTGAAAGGCATAAATAGAGAGCATATTTGTAGTAGTCAATTAACATTTGATGAATAATTAGCACATGGAAATTTCTGTGCTATGCTGTTCAAGAGTCTTGACTCAGTTGTTGTTAGAGTGGTCCTCTGAGTGTGGACTGTTACTATTCCTGGCTGGCATCAACTTGCCAAAATGTAAAAACTTACCAAAGCTGAATAGTTAAAACTAATACATTTGCTTTTGGTTGGTTCCAGTGTCCTCACTAAAGATGACTTACTGAATTAACTTATCTCTGTTCCCTAACGAATGAGGCAGCGAGAAAGACACTTGGAACATAAATTATACGAATAATGAACTGACTATTGATGAGGGACAGAGTCTTACTTCATAGCTCCTAACTGGAGGAACTGAAAAATGATGGAAATATTTGTTCAAAGAGAGGATTCTACATTAAACATCACTTATATGAAAAATATGATAAGAAAACTGAGTTAGAAGGAAACAAAATAACTTGAAGTGTGTATAATTATAAAGAGGTTAAACCATGAGACAAATGGATAGGAAAGGCAGGTCAATGAGACAGATCCTCAGCTGTAGCTGGAGGCTTGTGTAGCCCCTTCTCAGGAAATAATGCAAGAATTATAGAGAAAGCAGTCAAAACTGAGAAAAGCTGAAGCCGAAACTTCCACCAGTGTAATCTCACTAACAAGTGTAGCCTGATACATCCAAGAGTGACTATAAAGCCTTCCGGCTCTGCATTCCACTCTGTGGTCACTCAGAAGACTATCTGTGAACTGTAAAATAATAAAAAGTTAATGACTAAAAACCTGAAATATATACTTTAATTCAAGGCAGTTATAATACAAACTAGTTACCCCTAAATTCTTCAAACTACAGAAATAAATCTCCACAATAGGAAATTATAAAACAATATCAACGACAAGCATAGATATCAAAACTATGAACAAAAGGTTTACAAACTTGTTCTAGTATTACATATAAAGTACAAAATATATCAGGAGCAGGCAAATCCCAGAAGTCAAGTTCCACTCGTCTATTAAGAAAATTTTTAATTTCTAAATCAATAGAATGAAAGAGAAAATTCATGGGGCTATCTAAAGAGCTTAAAAAGCATTTTTAAATAATCAAATTAAAAATAAACTACTGGTGTATGAAAACAGGAGTAAGAATTTTTGCCCCATGAGAAGGAGTGATTTGGGAGAGGCAAAGGCTGGGAGATGACTTCACCTGCATAGAAAACGATGATGCACTGCAATCTTCCTCCAAGCCTGAGAGCAGTGTCGCCAGGTCTGCTGCTGCTCTTACTCCACACTGAACTAAAGTCACTACAACAGTAAAGTAGGGAAGGGGAGGAAGAGAGGGGAGAACAAGAGATATTTAAAGACTGGAACAGAAGAAATTTACGTTTCTTTGTCTTTACTTGACAAATTACATAACAAGTAGATTAAATAAATATATACAATAACTATTTACTACATAAGTACTTTAACTTAGTAGTATTTTAAAAATTTGGACAAATACACATAGGGCATTTATATTATGTGAACTAGGAATGAAATGGAATTTTATTGAAGTGTGCATTTCAAATGGTAATTTAAGTGCTACTTTATTTGTGAGAACATTTACTTTGAACCACTTTGAGGTTAATGTAACCAAATATTTGGCGAGTACAATATAAAATTTACATGCATTTGTATACCAAGAAGAGGACAGAAGGTATGAGGTCAGCATAGAGGTTACAAATATGACAACTCATACATTAGACATGTGACAGGCAGATGCATAAGCAGTTCTTTCCTCTAAGTTAGGGAACTGAGGAAGCCAGAAGGGAAGAAAGCAGTGGCAGAGGACAGAGAGATGCTATGAAGGACCAATGGGCTGGGAAAGGATCAGAGAAGGGCTCTACACTGAGGGGAAGAGATGTGATGAAGGACCAATGGGCTGGGAAAGGTTCCGAGAAGGGCTCTGCAGAGTGGGGAAGAGATGTGATGAAGGACCAATGGGCTGGGAAAGGTTTGGAGAAAGGCTCAGCACTGAGGGGAAGAGATGTGATGAAGGACCAATGGGCTGGGAAAGGTTCCGAGAAGGGCTCTGCAGAGAGGGGAAGAGATGTGATAAAGGACCAATGGGCTCTGCACTGAGGGGGAGGAAGGAGAGAAAGAAGATGGGAAAGGATGAAAAACGATAGAAGGAGGGACAGAGGGTGGGAGAGAGGGAATAGAAGAATGAAGGGAGAGAGACAAAAAAATCCCTCTAACTTGATTTTTTTGGCAGAATTTAGAGGACATTTCTTTTTTCATTATCAGTTGTTTGTCATTTACATACCCCACCACAGTTTCCCCTCCCTCCTCTCCTCCAGTTCCCTCTTCTTACCTCCCTTCTGCCCTCTCCCCATTCACTCCTCCTCCCTCTCCATTCATGGGAGTCAACCAAGAATTGGCAAGTCAAGTTGAGGCAGGACCAAGTTCCTCTCCCTGCAACAAGGTTGGACAAGGCAATCCTGCTTGGGAATTGGGTTCCCCATATTTACTTAATGAAAATATAATTACATCATCCCCTCCACTCCCTTTCTTTCCTCTAGATCCTCTCAATACCACCACTCAAAACTCCCGACCCCCTCCTTTAATGGTTATTGTTACATGGGTGTGTGTGTGTCTCTGTGTGTTTGTGTGTGTATGTGTGCATGTCTGTGTCTCTGTGTAGAAATGCTAAATCTGTTCAGTGTACCTAGCATGTACATGATTTCAGGCTAATTATTTAGTAGGTGCTGTGGGACAATGGTCTTTTATCCTGTCACTTGTACTATTTTTAGTAAACGCTGATTGGCCATTAGCCAGACAGGAAGTATAGGCGGGGCAACCAGGCAGGAAGTAGAGGTGGGGTAACCAGGCAGGTAGTATAGGCAGGGCAACCAGGCAGGAAGTAGAGGTAGGGTGATGAGAACAGAAGAATTCTGGGAAGAGGAAAGACACAATCTGCAATTGTCTCCCAGACGTAGAGGACGCAGATGAGAATACCTCACTGATGAAAGGTACCAAGCCACGTGGCTAACAGAGACAAGAATTATGGGTTAAGATGTAAGAATTAATTACTAAGAAGCCTGAGCTAATAGGCCAACCAGTTTATGATTAATGCAGACCTCTGTGTATTTCTTTAGGACCGGGTGGGACCAGCCTCAGGTAGGGATAACTAGTTAGGGCGCTCCTACCCAGGAGCTAGACTTCCCTCATTTGCAGCACCTCCCAGTGGTCTGTTTTACTTTATCTAGTGTTGGGGCCCCAGGAGAGTCCCTTCTGCCACAATATCATGTCTGTTGACATGTCCCATTTCAGTTATTGTTTAGGTAGCCATGTTGTTGAGGTAACAAGAGTCTTCTGGTTTTTGTTTGCTTTGTTTTGGTTACCCAAATCATTAAACTGGACATTTGAATTAAGTAAATGATACCTCAATGACACATATTTTAAAACTAAACCTGGTGGTACAGCATTAGCCAAATGTGAGTGAATGAGTCCTGGAGTTCAGATTTTAGGGCCCAAACCCTGGCTCTGAAAGAAAGAAATGCTTCAGAAAGCTTTGGGATTGAAAATGGACTTCAGTGGTAGAATGCTTGCCTATAATGCCCAAGATAACTGTTTGATACCTGTCCCACTCACTAGAAAATGAAGAGGACTAAGAGGAAGAAGAAAAGGAAAAAAGAAGAAGGAGATGGTAGGGGAGGAGGAGCAGAAAGAGAACAAGAAAATGGAGGGGTGGGGAAAGGAAGGTGGAGCAGGAAGAGAGGGAGGAGCCAGCTGTGTAGAGAAGGCAATGCAACAAAGTGAGGTGCAGAGAGTGATTCTCAGGAAGGAACGCTGTGCCACCTGGGTCATCTGCTGATAGAGATGGAGGAAAAAGTGACTCAGAAACTGGCACCAGAGAAGGATGCCCTAGGTAGGGGCAGTATGAGCAGCAGAGTGCAGATAGATACTAGCTTGCAGGACTGGAGCAGACTAAGAAAAAAGAATGAACTGAAAGCTTTTCCACATTTATGAAGACGAAGCGCTCATTACAAGAGAGGAGCTGGTGAAACAAATACTTTGTGTGTTAGGGTAGGAGATATAACCTCTCGAGTGGGTGCTGATGCAAACTTTCATCAGAAAGAAAGTTAAAAGCAGGGTGGTGTCAAAGACTAGGAGGAATTAACCTGAGGAATGCCAGATGTTCTATCCCATCCCACATGAAAGGATAAGCCTCTAGAAATACTCCACGGAAGAAAAGAGGATTCACTCTTAAACTTGACTAGGCTTAACTACTTAATTATCCCCTAATAATGAACATCCTTTTCAGGATACATGCCAGAATGGGTACCATCTGAAGGCATGGGTGCTATTCAGACACTGACTTGAGCAAATGAGGTTCCCTGGTAAGGAATTTGCTTTTAGTTTTATCATGAGAATTGAGAAGTGAATACATCACTTCCTACAGTCAGGAGAAGGCAAGTTTTCTTTATATCAGACTCCTGTGGGAGCTTTCCATGTGTGCAGTGCCTTCTTAGGCAGGCCTACAACTGGAGATATTTCAAAGAACTTTGATGCTTATCCCTAGTGCTATCTAGGAAGACAGGCACTGGATATGACTGCATAGTCCAGAAAAGGATCTTTTGTGAAGAAGACAGGGGAGTTTTACAAATATACCCTCAGACTCAGTGAAGGCATCCCCTTGCCCCAGAAGATGCAAATAGATGCAAGCACTCCTGGCCTGTGGAATCCATATACACACTTCTGCATGGCACTTCATTCATCCGTGTGTTCCTCCTAGAAAACAGGCTACACTGTGCCTCAGTTTATACAAATCTCAAGCTCAATTAACCCATAAGTGGCTAGAGAAGAATTATCTCAAATCTCAGAGGAAAAAAGGAAAAATGTACTACCTGCATTAGGTTCAGTTCAGCCTGCCTAGTTAGTGTCATGGCTCTAAAACAGCTCCACAGAACACATGCATAATTGAACAATTGACTGACCCCAAAGAGGAGAGGAAGGAGGCCATGGTGTACAAATGCTGCAGAGGCAGCCAGATGTAACCACCAGAATAAAGAGATAACAATAATGCCTTTCTTTTGTCACCCTTCAACAATTTTTTTTACAAAATTTTCTTCTTGATTGTTCATTCAATTGCAAAACTATGTATTTTCTAAGTTAAATAATAGCTCTTTTTATAGTGGGATGGACAATTATTCAGATGATAGTCAGTGGTATAAATTCATTTCCTTTCCATTTCTCTGATCCCCAGACTTGCAATACTCCACAGTCAAAAGTATTAGTGTTCTTCAAGAGCTGATTGCTAGTAATTCTGAGATTTAGGATTCTGCAGTGCCTACCCTCGGGTACACACAATTACATTCACTTTCTCTTATCACTCTAGTTCACTTTCCCCTCCACTGTGACCTTATATCCTTCTTCAATACGGTGTCTTTTGTGCCTTTTTCCTCCTAGCATTTTTTATGATTCAACACAATGCTGGTTTATTCTGTCCTGTCTTTTTTCTCCAAGCTCTGTGTGCCTGTATTTTTTTTGTCGTAGACAGCAAATGTAGAGTTCTTTTCATTAGAAGTAATCTTTTTTTTTTCAAAGCATGACTTTTGAAAGTGGCCGACTTATTATGCATGTTCAAGAGAAGCAAACTTCTGAAAGTCACTGCATGCTGCTGTGGCAGTGGCCTTGCATTTGTTCAGGGAGAGGTCTACAAAACCGAAGGGCAAATTTCTTAGCTGTTGGAGGAAAAATTAAATGGTAACAAGTGTGGCAAGTGACATACATTGAAAGGGTAGACTGTCTCCCAAGCCTATAAATAGCAAAGCCAGGCTGCAGTGATCCAGGATGGCACAATTCGGTATTGTTCTATCACTTCTTCACAAGTGGCTGCCGGGAAACAGGTTCAGAGAAGCAAAGACAACACTAAAAATCATTCTACGTCTAATCACACTCCTGCAACAAGAACCACTGTCAGTAGGATCATTGAAATACAGAAGCTGCATCAGATTCAAGCCCAAATCAAGAGATGTCTTCAGAGAGTTGCCCTTTGAGATGTTTTCACAGATGTTGTTCTTTGTAACAATATTTCCTTTACCCTTTGGCTATAAATCCATCATAACAGAAAGATGAAAACACTGTCTTACTGATGACAGATCAACCCTGCTAACCTCTACCTTGACCACTTAGAATCTTCTTCAGGTCTGTCCTCTATTAGTTAGCTTCGCCATTTTCACCCCTTCCACCCCAGTCATCAGTCATATCAGTCACCATTCCTTGAAATCCTACTAAACCTCTGCTTTCATCACTCATAAGAAATACGGAAAGTTCCTTCATTGAGCCCGTACAGTATTTCGCTTATGAAAATCCATATTGCCGCCAGAACTTTCTTTTTGATTTTAAAGCCACCTTACCCTGCTTCTTTCTGACCATGCACAGTGTTTCCTAAGAACAGCCTGCGAGGAGGGGCAATTGCCTCCAAAGGAATCTTGTCTAAGCTTGCTGTCACAGTGTCGGAGTCTGGTTCTGATGTGACAACTTATAGAACTACTTTTGGGCATATCACTCCGTCTCTCTGGGTCTCGTCCCCCGGCAAGTTAAATTGAAGGGAAGTGCTAAGTTATTTCTATGTTCCCTTCCAACTCCAGCATTTAATTATTTTATTCAGATGGCGTTGAATGTGCTCTAGAGTTTCCATTCACTGGAATTTCAGAATGAATGACTTGTTGGTGAAGTTTTGTTGGGAATTTGGCTTTCTGTGTCTGCAGCATAAGATTAGTCTACTTTTCTCGGAAGTCTTGTGAATCCTTGGAAAAGAGTTCATTCTTACACGGGCCCTGAACAGTTGGTTAGCAAGAGGAGCAAATGCTGTGGGTAAAGGTCCTCTCGCTACGGGAGAAGACCTGGCACCATTCTAAGCATCGAGCTCCAGCCTGTCAGGAGCCTTTGACACCCTGAGGACCTGAGCCCAGAGCCCCATAAAGGACACATGGATTCTGTAGAAAGAGACATCAAGCTTAAATAGCAGCATGATCCAAGAATTGACGAACCACAAGCCTGAGCTTTAACACTTGGTGAAATGTCATCGGCACCATGAGAAAATGAATCCCCTATGTGCCGAGGCAAAGGTTCAAAACAGAAGCCGTAGTGCAGAGCAGATGGTAGGATGACGAGCCAAAGAGAGCTGACACTTCTCCAGCATCCTCAGACGGTGGCTTTGTGATACTGGTGAGTGACAAGATAAACTATTAAGTATTTATTAAGAATCTTTGGCATTTTAGCATCCTGGTAAACACTGAGAGAGAAAGAGAGAGAGGAAGACAGAGGTAGACCAATAGTGAAACCCCGTCTAAGGAAGAAAGGAAAGGCATAAGATGGATAGATAAAATTGTAGGAAGAATGTTGGGGTATGAAATAAAATCAGTTTGGTAAAGAGGTTAGAGGAAATTAACGATTTGGTTTAAGTGAATAGTAGTTTATAAAGAATCATACCCCAGTGGCCTGTAGAAATTCACCTGAGATTATAAAGGTCAGTAAGTTTTTAAGAACAAATAGAGTGCTAGGAAACTAACAGTAGACCAGTCCTGGGGGGAAAGGCTAGAAAGTATGGGAGATGTCCTTTGGTGTTTCATCGTCTAAATTTAAATTACCTCAAATATCAGAACAAATTATTAATCATTTTGCTTGTGAACACTTGGAAAAAAGGATTACTGACCAAAATCAGGCCTGGACAATTTATTTGACACCAGAAAGGATGAAGCAAAAAACCTCACTCCAGAAAAGCACCATGGGAAAGACTGTGAGGGCCGGCCTGCATGCTCTTCCAATCAGTGTTTCAAAATGAAGGTTGCAATCTTTGGATACTATACTAAACAACCTAATGAAGTCCATGCTTTTAATACATCCCTGTTTTCATTTTGCCACATTGGTAAACTCGAATAAATCAACTATGGAGATGACTCTGGTCTGACCAGGAGTCCACATTCCTCCTGACCCTGCTGAGCACATCCTGGATCCCTGTAGCCATCTCTGTGTGTCCTCTTGGGGGCTGAGTCTAATGTGAAGCTGTTATTTAGTCTGAGGAGAACAACTCCTTGGTTTCAAGACTGCACACGAGGTCTGCTCCCTTAGAACTGTGCCTTTCTCAGAGTGGTTCCTGTCACAGGCCATTTTACCTACAGTGTGCCAGATCTGCTCTGGCTACTCATCTCACTGGCGAGGAATGCCTGTTAGGCTAAAGGGGTTTGTTTCCCTGTCTAATTTGCAAAAGCCGAGCCCCTGCTGACCCCTGGGTTATTGTCTCTAATAGCTCCAGTATGGGTGCTGTGGTGCTCAAGGGGACTCTTCCAAAATCTATTTTGGCAGATGGGCCACGTCATGTCATGTTTACAGTCGGGACTAAAAGGTGTGTGTTTTCTTGTTGCATAATGAATATTCCTCATGTCACTCTGCTAGGTGCTATCCAGAGGATGTGACATCCCAACTTTGCAAAGGATGCAAGGGGTCAGCCATGATGTGAGAGCATGGGTGCAAGGTTCAAAATCCACTCTATTGGCAATATGGGACCCTTATGAAGTGAGGGGAAGCATTTTCATTCAAGCTTAAGCCAGTTCTATGAGTAGTATTTGGATTACCTAGCTTGATAAAAGTTTAAATGATAAAGATATAGAGATTTTTTTTTAACAGCTTGCAAGCAGAACTTGGGAGAAGGAATGACCAGAAGAAATATTAGGTGAAGACTTAGGTCCCATTTAAGTAATTGTTCCCCTGAGGAGCAATGTTGTCCATATTACTCTACACTATTTTGGCAGCATCTTGTGTATTATATTTCAATTTGTACACTGCATTCTATGAAAAACACTGCCTCGGTCTAAATGACTATATCATTTATTCATGTCCACATTTGAGACTCTGCGAAGCTAGGAGGTAACATGTGCACATTATCCATTCACCCATCTTGTCAGCTCTTGGGGATCCCTCAAAGATCAGTGTCTTTTACACCAACTGGTACCTTTCTGGGTGTGAGCAAATCATTTTCACTGACATTCTCTTCTCTGGGACTCTCTACATGCCCCTTTAATTTTTCCAGTGTTATCAGAAGAAATTATGCTTATAACAAACTTACTCACTGCAGAAGCAGCATGCGGATCTGTTACTCCACGCACTGAGAAGTCAACTCATGAATAAGAATCCCACAGAGTTTTGTCATTCATAAATGTGTTGGCCTAGTGCCAATAGGCAGAGTTTGTAAATTAAAGTTCAGGTGGACCCTATGGGGATTAATTTATTTTCAAAGTACAAGTAGATAAAAAAGTTGCCAATTAAGCTCTGAGAAGACCTCCTGTACCACCGAATAGGGATTACTCACCTGTGTATTTACAGAGAGAACAAGAGTCTGAAGGCCAGCAATCATACTGAGGGACCATAGAAAGCAGTGTTGCTGTGTGATCTGAATGAGACCAAAGAACTATACAGAGCAGATGGTATAGGGTTTTGTCACCCTCATCTAGGAAGAGAAGATCTTGCTTGAGGAATTTAAATGAAAAATTTGAATTCAATCCAAATATGGAAGGGACAGTGCCCTGAGGGTAGGATTGCCCAACATTGGCTCTGTCCTTCTGTGTGCTCTAGCAGACTTAACTGAGATTCACACTTCTGTCCTACTATCATCTTTAAATAGCTAATAGAAAGTGAGTTTTTGGCCGATCATCCTTTTTCTGTGGAGTTGCAACAATGCATTTTCCTCTAAAGATTGCTTCAACTGTGCACCATGATGTGACATACCATAGCCTCCACAACCAAAACTTTCTGGTTTTACTGATGCCTGCTTTTTGTCTATAATGTAACCATTTTATAAACTCTATGCTGCATATGAAAACATATATTCTGTGTCACTGTGTATAAATTTTTTAAATGTTGCTTGCCTAAATGTTAATCATATGGGTCAAGTCTTTTGTCTTCTTCCTATTGATTTTTCATCCTGTTCTCTCCATCACTGAAAGAATTGTTATGGCCTACTTTCATTATTGCAGATTGATTTATGCTTTTCTGGGTGGCTAAGCAAAGGAGAGAGAGAGAGAGAGAGAGAGAGAGAGAGAGATTTATATTTTAAAGAGTAACAGGCTATGGTGAATTTATGAGCTTAATATAAATTGTATGAGTTTTGCACATGGCAAATAAATTTCAACAAATTAGTGTCAAAGGCCTGGCTTACACCTTGGTAGACAAGTAGTCTAGGCTTTCTTTTTGGCTATAATGCCTCGCTGTATTTCCCAGGCTGAACTTTCACGCTCTTAGGTTAAAGTGCTCATATTCTTTGGTGTCCTGGGTTGCTGGTAACACAGGCAAATATTCAGCACCCTGCTGATGATCCGGACTTTTAAATAGATTTTCCTGTAATATCACACATAACAAGCCATGAATCATGTTTGTTAAATGACCCAGAGATTTCTTCCCTTCAGTCAGGTTGCCTGCCACCTAGAGCCTACATCTGATGGCAGGATAACATATTTGTACATTTAGGAACAAAATCATCTACCACTGAACTACTCAGGAAGCAGCTTGCTGGTCCCATTCCTGTGCTCTGTAGATGGAGGCTGTTTGTTCGTTCCCAGATGCCCAGACCTGAAATAATCTCTCAGAAACTGTATTAATTAGAACACTGTTTGGCCAATAGCTTAGGCATATTCCTGGTTAACTGTTATATCTTAAATTCACCCATTTCTATTATTTTGTGTTTTATCACAGGACTCGTGGTTTACTGGTCATGTTCCCAGTGTTTGTCTCCTAGGGCAGCTACATGGCATCTTTCTGATTCCACCTTCTTTTCTCCTCTATCGCTGCTTGAAATTCCTGCTTTCCCCTATTCTACGCTCCATAGGCCCAAAGCAGTTTCTTTATTAACCAATGGCAATGAGGGGAGCAGACATTTGCAGCACACAGAGGGGATCCCTCCTTACTGCTCTCTCTGTAGGAGGTCTGTCTTGAGACTCTCCTGGCTGTGGCATTTCTTTAAAACTCTTTTTAATTTAATATTATTGCTTAGAATTGTTTTTCTTTTATATTTTTATTGCTTTCCAACCATGACCTTCAAACGCCATGAAAACATAAAAGAATAAAGAATATGTGCACGTATTTTTAAAATAAAGCTCTAATGCTTGAACAAACTATCACTATGTCTTTAATGTAAAATGCAGTTCATCAAATTAATTGTGTTTAAAGCATGGTTATTCCAATAGAGTGTATTTTAACCATTCACCAAGGTAGCCTCTCCCAGGCAACCACATTGCTCTGGGGCTCTATTCACACCAAATCACTTTTCTAACAAGAAAGCCGTTTTGTGGGGCTAATAAAGAATGTTAATTAATGTTTTGCTTTCATTTCAATCAAAACAAAGAAGCAGTTTATCTGATGCTCAATTAGCTTGCTTTCTTTTTTTTTTTCTTTTAGATGGCAACCCCTTCTCCTTTTTAAACTGATCCAATGCAACTTCCGGCATCTCCAGGCAAGGTTGAGAGCAGTTCAGATCCAAAGTGATGTAGTGGCTACTGTGGCAGTGTATTTAGGTCTCTTTGGCTTCCCTGCCCCTATCAACCCAATCATCTTCTGGAAGAGCGCATTCTATACCCAACCAGAGGTCAGCTGGTCACGTGGGTCTCCACCCCTGATGGTAGCTGAGGGGAGCAGTGGTGAGACCCAGTCCACGGGAGGAAGTGGGAGGGTAGAGATGGATGTTGTGGATCGCCAGTACGAGAATCGTCTTTGTTAGGTGGCATGCTAGCCGGAAATGAAAATAAGGAGGCCTGTAGCACATGTGTAGAAATGGCTCAGGATAACAGGGAAGCCCAGCAATGTATGTCCTTTCCCTTATTTCCTCCAACACCCTCACTCACCTCTCCTGGGCAGCACAGTAGAGCTAGCCCTGGTGACGGCACAGTTGAGTCTCCCCCAGGATGTGAGAGTGGGAGAATTGACCCCACCACTCTTTGGCTATGTGGAGGCTTGGACTTTGGCAAGGATAATCCCAGGCCCCTTGCTGTGTAATGAAGGTGGGTGGCATGGCTTTAAGAACAGGAGAAATGCCCTGCCCCTGACTGGCTGCAGCTCTTGGAAGAGTGGGCTCCCCAGGGAAGCAGATTACAGCCGGCCCTGATTGAGTGGGCTCATGAGAGTCAACCCTGAGAGCACTAGCATGAGAGAGATGGCCCCATCCCACACCTCCTGTGGAAGACTGGTGAGTTGATCCTGCCTTGCCTTCTGCCTGGGCAGCATGGGAGCCCTGGCCCTGGAGATACTGATAGAGAAGAGGTGGGTGGCCCCATCCCTTGCCTGCACAATGCTGTGGAGCTGGCCCTGATGGCGTGAGGGTGGCAGAGCTGGTCTCTGCACCTAGCCAGCTATCAGAGGCAAGAGAGCTGGCCCTTCCCCTTCTCTGGGCAAAACAGGAGAGCTAACTCTAGTGTCAAGGGTTAGGAGAGCAGGAAAGTTGACCAACTCTGCTACATCCCAGGCCCAGATCCAGGGTTTTGAGATGACCCATCCCAACAATAACCCATCTAAGAACTGCAGAACTGTGGGAGTGTGTGAAGGGACCATTCTTGCATAACAAAAGCTACAGAGTCTCCAGGGCACAGGACAACAGGATATCCAAGAGGAGTCCCAGTGAGGGTCCAGTGTTGATAGTGTAGCAATAACCAGAGACCTGGAACCACACCAGTGACTCATGGCGATGAATATTTGTAGGTAAACCTGTTGTTGCAGAAGGACAGACTGTGAAACAACCTGACAAGCCTCAGCTTCTATGCCAAGATTTTTTTTAATTTTCCTATTTATTTATTTTTTCCTTTTTATTTTTTGTTTTCTATTGAGAGGAGGTTGCAAGGACAAAGGGCAGATGTGCAGGGACCAGGAGATGAATGGCATTGGAGTGCCTGATATAAAATTTACAAAGAATTCATAAGAAATGTAAAAGAATGTTAAATAAAAAGCTGCATGCAATAAATGGAAGCTAGCAAAAGGCATAGGGAGGGGTGGCTTAACTTTCTTTCAGACTATCATAATTAAGCAAAATCATTCATCAAAACCTAGTAGCTAATCACAAATACAGAAGAAAATATTGAAAAAATATGTTTGTAGGCTTGATTATGAATACTAACCTAATACCACAAACTCTCATGGAAGATTTTTCTTTCTGAATAAAGTCCATCAACTTTTAAATAGGATGAGATTAAATATCAAATCACATTTTTATTTTTCATTCCACTTATATAATATAAAATACTAACTAAAAGCAATATAAGGAAGACTAAGGGAAAACACTATTGAGGGCTTTCTTTACCGAAATGAAATAGACCTGTCTTCAGTGAGTCTCAGAACAGTGTTGAGGATTATCTCATCCAAATATAGAACTCAGTGTCCACCAGCTCAGTGGAGCGGTAATGAAAAATTTAAGCTGGTAGAAGACACTGCGGCTGGGTATCTCAGCTCCCTGTTGCATTTAATCCTTTACATTATCTAACATGGACTCAGGGAAAGCAAAGGTCAGTTGTAGAAAGCAGAAATTTGACCCATCCGCTTTCTTCTTTTCGACTGACTTCCTACTAATAAATTGAAAATTGAAACATGCTAATGTGATAATCCTGTTTATGGCAGCCCTTCCATCATAGACTAAGGACCAGCAACTCTCAAGGAACCTTCCATGCTCACTGTACCAGATTGGGACCACTGAGGCACCCTGCCTTGGACTGAGGAACTAGCCTGCTGTTGGCCTCTCCAGTGTGAGAAAGGCACTGTGGGACTTTGATTGATGAGGCCTGAGCACAAGGAAGGATCAGCTTAGAGTTTCTCAATATATCAAGTATCATCCAGCTATTACTATGGTTTTAACATAAACTGACCATGTGTGTGTGTTATGTATTTGTGCAAGCATGTATACATGTGTATATTTGTAAACAGAGACTGCTCATTTGTTTCCCAGATGCCGAGACCTGAATAATCACACAAAATTATATTAATTACAACACTGCTTGGCCTATTAGCTCAGGCTTCTTATTAACTAACTTTTACATATTAAATTAATCCATTTCTATTAATCTGTGTGTCATCATGAGGCTGTGCCTACCAGTAAGATTCTGGCACCTGTCTCTTTTGACAGCTACATGACATCTCCCTGACTCTGCCTACTCTCTCTATATATATCTCTGCTTTGATTTCCTGTCTGACTATATTCTGCCATGCCATAGGCCAAAAGTATCTTCTTTATTAGCCAATAGTAATGAAACATATTTACAGCATACAGAGGGGAATCCCAATCCCACATCATCTCCCCTTTTATGTCTAAATGAAAAGGAAGGTTTTAACTTTAACATAACAACATTTCATATAACAAAACATGTATCAAGCAAGAATTACAGTAACAATATTTAATCTATTTGTATCTGGCATAACTAAAAAAGAAATGCTATCATCTATTTTATCTTTGTGAGTCTAGAGTTTCATGTCTAATTTATCTTTTATTATAACTAAGGAAAAGTCTAACTGTCCTCAACTCTTCAAAGACTCTAGAAGGATGTATTACCTAAGTAAACAGGAAGTACATTATAAGCAACTTCCAAAGTTTTAGAATTGACAGAGACATCTCTCTGTCCAGACAGTGACCCCAAATTTTTCTGTAACATCTTTCTAGGTATCCATCTTCACCTACAAGCCCATAGTATCTTGTAAACTTTTCCATGAAACAGAAACTTTGAAGATCTGTTCTGCCTTATAATGGCAAAGTTCATCAGTCACTTTAATATGTGTCCTGCAAAATGTCTGGCAGTTTCCTCTATGAGGCAGAAACCCTGAAAGACCATCCTGTCTTTTGGAAAGTTCAGCAGTCACTTTTATGTGGGTCCTGCATATCCAGTTCATATAGCATACCATCACACAGCCCAGGCAACAGCAATTTCTTGCCCAAGTGGCTATCCTTGCCACAATGACAGCAACTCCAAAAGGAGTTTTTTTCAATCCCCATCATCTATGCAGTAAATTGATGCTGCCAAGAAGAGATGTGTCTCACTGTCAAGAAAGTCTAAGTTCTTAAAACATTTTAATGCCAAATTCCATAGGTCTTTGAAGTGTCTAAGATTATTTAACTGAAATATATCTCTATATATCTAGAAAATTCAACCAACAGTATAAAAAGCTTAATTATCATAGATGACTGTTTTTATGTGTTTCTTAACTATACAATATGTTTTATTTTTATCATTTATTATTATTATTATTAAAAAATTTCCATCTCCTCCCAATTCCCTCCCCCTCCCCCC